>PNEQ01035103.1:0-22839 GCA_003012365.1 Medauroidea extradentata | reverse complement strand
AGGTGTATAGGACTGACAAGTCTAGGCTGCTGCCAGAAGAATCCGCGAAATTGACGTACCTCTATTTATGACGCATCGAAACAAAATGTTGCAAAAATATTTTCGCCGTAAAATTGTGGCCCTACCTTTAACCTACCAGAAGGCGGGAAACACGTAGTGGTTTTCATTTTCAGTAACGTATGTTTATCAGATGTAGCCGCGTATGTGAGACAGTGATCTATTGACACTGGTATACTTATAAAACCTCCTGCAACATTCTATCTAATTCTCAACTCAAGGTAGAGAACAATCAGATCGAAAACCCTTCATCCCTCCAACAATGTAGCAGGCTGGGGTTGAATTTACTGCTTTTCTTTTGCGCCCGTTAGCTTAGTGATAACAGAAATTGGCAATAACAAATCTTGAATTCTGAAGTAGAAACTCTAGAATTTAGAACACTAGTACGATAATTCTACGTTCGCATCTGGCCCGTGACTTATTTTGACAACTCCTCTTGGGCTGTGGGCCAACAAGAGAGAAATTACCAATTGCAAGTATTGTTATAGTGTACCACCGCCATCTACCAATGAGCACGAGAAGTGTGAATTGTTTATCACATTTCTTGGTTTATTAAAATGGAATAACGTAAGAAACTAAATTGTAAATGTTTAGGATTTTTATATTTTATTTATTTATTTTTTATTATTTTTGTATTAGTCGACACCGTTTGGAGACTGCCGTCTATATTACCGAATCGACCACTAATAAGGGTCTAAACATTTTAAGGAATTTCAGTTGAAATTAACTGACGTGGAGTAGCATACAAAATCCTTAAACAGCACCGTAATGTCATCAACTTTAGTTCTCGCATTTAGATTGAAACTAACAACGGAAAACATTATTATTGGAAAATAAATTATCGTTGTTTTACCTCGTACGTAAACTACTATACAGGCGCACAGTAATTGCATGAATGTATTTTTTACAACATGCGAAATTATATGTATATGTATGTATGTATGTATGTATGTACGTGTGTGTGTTTCTGAATTTATGAGTTTCACCGTGCTAATATCAGGAACTCACAGTAAATGTTGGGGCGCGGTGGCCGGATGGTCAGACCTCCCACCAAGGCGATCTGGGTTCGATTCCCGGCGAGGTCGATCCCCGGATTTTCGCATGTGGGAATCGTGCCAGACGATGCCGTTGGTCGGCGGGTTTTCTCGGGATCTTACTTTTTCCCCACCCTTCATTCCGGCGCTGCTCCATACTCATCTCATGTCAGCCCTCACCAGCGCTAAAGACCTTGATGTTAAGCGCTGACCAAAATCTCTCACTCACTCTCTCACTCACATAGTCAATATTCTAAATGACATCCTCTCGCTTCCTCACACACGCACACGTCGCGTCTTATCAAATACTCCCACATCCGCCATAGAGAATACAAATGAGGTCATCGGCATAATTGTGTTCATAACATAATTTTATTTTCTAGAAGAATTAATTTCACTCCCGGCTACCTTGCAACAAATTGAACTAAATTTTTATTAATATCTTAAAAACAAAGATTTACCAGACTTCTGTTTATGCAGAATTATTTCTTAGTGATGTCGTGGGTTTTCACAACTATGTCGCAACTCCCGAGAGACGTCATTTGGATTCTCCGATGGCGCCAGTGCGAATATGTGACTACCAACAGGCATAACCGAGGTAATGTCTATTTTTAGATCTCTGGTCATTATGTTTCATCAGCGATTGACGTCACTGAAGGGGCCGTATAAAAGCTTCGGCACTGCGCAATATGAGCCATTCTTGACGAGTCAGTCTTAGTCTTGACAAGTCAGTCTTAGTCTTGACGGATCAGTGTCTGAGTCTCAGTATGAGTCTTGAAGAGTCTAGTGGTGTGCAGTCAGTCTGGAGTCGGAAGTCTGAAGAGGATCAGTATGAGTTTGTAAT
The DNA here is from genome assembly GCA_003012365.1 of Medauroidea extradentata. Classification (NCBI taxonomy): domain Eukaryota; kingdom Metazoa; phylum Arthropoda; class Insecta; order Phasmatodea; family Phasmatidae; genus Medauroidea; species Medauroidea extradentata. The sequence goes on along the minus strand of PNEQ01035103.1, from coordinate 20,904 downwards.
CAGCTAGTATGAAGTGAGAACCTAGAGTGGTGTGAGGCAGCGCCCTTAGGAGCGACGTTGCCACTGGGGCGGCGATGGACGTCGTGAGAAGTGACGGGCCGAGAGGAGACACTGACGGCGATGCAGAGGTAAAGAGAACCCAATACCTTGGGGGCAGTATCACGACAGCGTCGAGGCTGATGTAACATTGGCTGAGCTGACAAGGTGTGGCATCACGAGGATGGCAACACGGCAGCAATGGTCGGTGTCGCAGCTGAGTAGCATCAGCGCCCTGCAGAAGGGACAGACAACACTAAGGTGTTGTGTGTCGGCGCGACTGAGCTGACGAGGTATGGCGTCTCGAGGATGGCAACACGGCGACGGTGGTCGGTGTTGAGGCTGTGTGACGCCAGGGGGCTGCAGGAAGGACGAACAACACTTGTGGTGTTGTGTTGGAGTGCTGCAGAGGTGGTGAGCTGTGGAGAACAACACTGACGGTGTTGTGTCGAGGAGGGCAGTAACTTGCTACTTGAGGAGACTGTCTACCTGGTGATTCAAGAGAAGGAATGCTTCGAGAGTTCGCTTTTGGTCCTGCTCGGAGGAGGGGCTAAGCTTGTGCAGAGAGGCTGGTGAAGACATCTTGGTGATGTCAGGAAGACGTCTTGGTGACGTCGGAGTCTACTGCGAGGCTACAGGCCCATACCTTCGGAGCGGTACTGGGTGAGAAAAGAGGACTTCTGCTGTGGGTCGACGGGTGAAGGAGGTGCGCGACGGGAGTCGAACCGAAGACCTCAAGAGTGAAGACAGTGGTGCACTCTGGGTGCTGCACTGTACATGGTGAGCCATCCTCCCTTAGGACTGTTAAGGTTGTACATTGCCACTATTTGAGAGTCTGTTGATTGGATGTATGACTGAATTTTTATTGTGATATTTAGTATTTAATTGATTAATGGTAAATATTCTTGTGCTTCAATTGTTAATTAACGTTCTGTGGCACAGTACTAATTGTGTGCATAACTAATTGTGTTGTGAGAGTTATAGTTGATTACTGTTTTGTGTATTTCGTTTCTTTGTGAGCTATTAAATCCGGTACTTAATTTAACTCTTTTATTTATAATTATGAGACCTCTACCCCAAAAGAACTCATGAGAACTGCCCACATTTAAACTTTTGCTCAAACTTGTAACATTATTTTAATTGAATGTTTATTTACAGGGGAGACCAAGTAACCTAAAATCAATATCTGTTGCCTTGTCCTCAGAAAGGTATGGAGGTATGCGTGTACAAGTTTTAATTTAACAACACCACTTTCCCCAAAACTTAAAAAATAATGAACCTATGTCGTCTGGTCCACAGTTCAGTGAAGTGGCGAATTGCTCTCCAGTAATTATCATGTATACAAATGGCAGGACGCGCTTCTCTTCCCCTCGTCATAATGTCGGAGAAGCCCCGCCCTCTTACCAACCCTCGCACAATAAAAGGCGAACGCGCTGCCGGCACACCGGTCAGGTAAAGTTTTGACGTGGCGTTGCAGGTCGGCTACCCGGCGTGACCTTGAACTTCACTCTGGTTCGGAGCCGGGCAAGGCAATTAATACTTGGCTCTGGTCAGCTCGACATCTCAAGGCTGCGCGGCGACCACAGACAACCAAACTGGTCTTCCTGGCTTCTCGCTTTCCTGCGAGAGAATTCTCCTTCCATCACTCCCTTCCCCCTCCTCTATCGTTCATCGACCCGAGTGTTGATTTATATTTCAGCTGTATTCGTGAAAGTCACTGCACTGCACTGGCAGCGCATCAGGCCCGCATTACACCTGTCTGCTGCACAGATTAAGTGCTCCGTCTACCTGCAGCTGCTGTACGCTTTCAAGGGCTCGAAACGCGAGAGGCACCAGAGCGATGAAGTCAAGCCATAGTCGCTAGAGATGGTGGAAAATCGCGAGAATATTTTCTGCCAACGTATTCTACAAATCATTGTACTTCTTTCTGCAGACGAATCACAGACGTTCCTGGATTCAAGTTTTTGAACATGCTCCATTGCATTGTAGATGTCTGTCAAAGAAAAATAAAGAGAATATAAAAACATAAATAAGTAGAGTATAGTTTTAGTCAACAGGATACATACACAACATAAAATTCCATAAATGAAATCGAGCTAAATAAACAAGGGCAAACACAGGCCCCGTGCACAGGATTTAAAAATGGGAGGGGTTTTCCATTGACGAGAACATTTTATACCATCTCGTTTCTCACTAGCGTAAGTGATTGTTAAGCCTTGTACATATACTTAGCAGGAAATCAATCAATAGTCGCGAGTGTAATTTTACATTATTTAAATTACTAATTTATTTTAAAAAATATTTTATTTTAGCCACTCCATGGGAGGGGTTTAACCCCCAACCCCCCCTCCACCCCTTGCGCACTGTCCTGGGCAAACAGATAAGAAAATAAAAGAAAAAGAAATACCCAGACACTACTAAGGCATACAACCCAGGGTTGAGGCCTGCTTTGGCAAAGGGACAAACAGAAAAATATATGAACCTCAAACTGTAATAAAATACAACACACCGATGAGACGAAACAAAACACAGTAGTTTTCAAACAGAAGTACAACGCTTCGGGAACTGGAATCTGTTCCCGTCATCAGATAGCCACCGCCGTGCCCGCCGCTTACCATCGCTGGGGACATCTTGCTCGGCCAATGGCAAATGAGTTGTCTTCTGATTGGCCGCGCAGCATTGATTGACTCTGATTGGTTGTGGTGGGTCGAGTGTTTATTCACAGACGTTCAGTCGTAGCGAAGCCTAGCAAACAGGTTACTTTTCCCGCAATAAATCACCATATGTACCTAACAATCACGCGTAGGATAAACAATAGATAGAGACCCGGACATTTCGCAAATCCACGTGCGAAGACGTTTCAACTACGAAAATACCGGATTTGTAGCTATAGTCTCCTCGCGCAAGGCGTATGCAGTTATATATGTATAGTCTTTATCCTTTAATCGTCTCCCCTCTGTCAGACTCTTGACGTAATACTAGAGAAATCCTGCGTGCCCGCCTGGCAAATTAATAACTCTGTAGCGGGATTTTTCTGTAGTAGATTGTAAAATTGTCGTTTGCGTTTTGGCTATTTTCTCCCTCAGGAAACACCACTACATAATATACGAACGGTTTTTTTTATTCACAAACATTCCACCAAACCTCTGTGATGCACTTAGTACATTAGCCAAGCGAAGCGTTTACCAACTTGAGGACCACACACAACATCCTGCTAACGGTCAAGTGAGCACTTTTGTGTCCGTCATGGTCAATTTCTTTCGTTTCTGCAGTTTGTATCTGGCTACCATTCGCTAATATAAGCGCTGTGTTGTGATTGATAACACGCGTGTTTATTTTACCGTACTTGAAGTCAACATCTGACACCACAGTTAAACTATATTATTATTTTCAACTAGACACTCTTCAGAAGTGCCCCCTTTACTGCGAACAGATTATATCAGCCAATGGCGTCCTGAGTAGAATGTGCCCTAGTGGCACGGCTATAGGCAGAGACCAGAAAAATTCGCGGGTTCACTTATCTGTAGGCTAGCCTCCAAGTGTGTGTGTGTGTGTGTGTGTGTGTGTGTGTGTGTGTGTGTGTGTGTGTGTGTATATATATATATATATACACACACACACACACACACACCAACACACACACCAACACACACACTATCTAGCAGACAACAGCTGCTCATTGGCTGCTCGTCGACACAGTGATACACATAACAGGACATGCAGTTTGTTGCTTCATTGCTCTTCTCGCTCAGTGGCCTCCGTCTGACTTGCCTTATTGCGTACACAAACTGTAAAAATACTTCCTAGAAAGTTTTGGAAGTAATTAACCTAAACGCAATATGGTACAGTTACCATACTTCCGTCTTGTAAATATGTAAACTTTTACAGTTGATACAATACACGTCTGGTAACTTTAATATACATTTGACTGTTTTATAAAAAGTTTATGAGAGCTACCATGGATGTCTGGGAAACTATTCTACCATATCTACTTTCTTAGCGCTCCTATATGCACGTGTGGCACATTTACAAACTATATTTTAGAGTGCAGTTGGGCTGCAGCTGTGGTCAGATAATTGTGTATCAGTTTCACCTAAGAGATTTAGAATGAACATGACTAAGAGACTAGAAGTTTTGTCGAATATTGTTGGTCGACATAAACATCAAACACGTAAGCAGAGATATATTTTTGTAGTGATTGTATCGTGTCTTAAGAGACAATTCCTGAAAGCATGAGGACCAGTAACAAACCTACAGGGAAATATGGAACAAATTCCATGTTACTGGTGTGAGGTAAACCTCACTGTTCACTGGAACAGCAACCAATGATCAGATAGAGGATGCTCGAGTGTACAGACGATAGTGCAGTCTAGCCGACAGGTCGTTGAACCTGCGAGAATATCCTGTCCTTTTGTCCTCACAAATGTCGCGAAGACGCGGAAATGTCGCAGTTTCGACGACCAGCCGGCTGGAATCCACAGTCGTGCGTACATCGTGTCTTCAGCTACTCGTACAATGTCTGCTGCTCCAGTGAGCGCACAGCTGTACATCTGCTGACCAGTTAGCACGGCAGTCGGAGAGTGTCTTCATTCAGGTCTGCTGTTGGATCACAGCGGTCAAGGAAGAGCTTCAGCAACAGTGGCCCAAACGCGCAAGTAAACTACACGTACAAGAGTTATCAACTCTTACGTCTTCTCAACTTAGTTGCTAAATTCCCGGGCCTCTGCACATGCAGGTGAGGTGGAATGACGAGAAGTGGCGAGGGAAACCATGTCAGTCATCGGAGATCCTCGTGTGGCCAAGGAAAGAGGCCAGCTAAACTCTTTCCTAATTTCTTTTGTAGAGTCATGTAGAATATGGATAAGATACGTGAAGACGTGGCTTCATAACGTTGGTATACGTAAAATGTTTTCTATAGGCTGTTCAGGATATACTGAGCATTGCTTACAATTTTCTGTGAACAATTATGCCACCATAATTACTATTTTTAACATGAAACCTCCCGTTTAGTTAATAGTTAGTGTAAACATTTCATAACTTTCAAAACTTTACTTGTATAACCCCAATAAATATATTTTTTTTATTATTATAAGGGTCACGAAGTGCTCACTTAAAAGTGAACCCCCTATAACAAGGACGCAATATGTAAAAACGTGCACAGTTCGCGTTATTATTTACTGACAAACTTGACTTCACAGTTTTGTACCAACTAGGATACATGCAACTGTGCGATATTACGTTCATGTGTGAGCTCTTTACATGGGGTTGGTCACCCTACCGGTGAACTTTTACTTACTGGATGGAAGCAATTTCTGCGGCAGGCATAACCATAGTCATTCAATGGGATACGTCCAGCGATTGTACTGTGCTACAGCTTGCAGTCTATAGTGTACAGACAGCAAGAGAATAACGTGAATTTTGCGCGTCTCTTGCGCTCTTGTTAAGTAAGTGTGTAAGTGTGGTGGCAACAGCGCAACGTCCATAATGCCTTGAACACACGTCGCATAAATGATTGTGACTAATGATTGCTTCGTTTCAGTGGCAATAGCTTCACTACTGCAATAACAAATTAGTCTTGTTAAATGTTGCCTTCATTTAGTGGTTACTTTTTATACGACTCACGTCGTTCATACTAAGAAGTCTCACTCTTTTCTAGTACTTGTCGTCACATGCATACTTACACAAATAGTGGCTTAGACGAATCTGAGCAGCGAAAAAGACAGTCTTCTAACCTCTTTCCTTCCGCGTAACTTTTGATATTGATTTATGCACCCAAAGTATCACCAATTTGTCATGGGAATAAGCAAAACTAAAGTAATACAATATTTTTGTGAACGAACAGTGTAGTTTTATTATTTTTACCTACACTCTACTATCCTATAGTGTATCTACAAAAATTACGTTCAATATTTCAGGAATTTTGCAGTAGTCACCTGTTGACTGAAGCTAATGCTGGATTCACAATAGCGCGGCAGACGCTACGCGATGGACGCCATGCGAATATAAACACTGCCTCGCAACTCACACTAAAAATATTAAATGTAAATATTTCGTTGCTACTACATATTAATATCTTTTAAGACAGCAATTGACATTTGCATTATATTATTATTTTCCCGTTTACTTGTGATATGTTCTCAATACCCACCTGAGGGGTCTCGGCGGCCGAGTGGCCAGACAACTCGTCCCCCAACACCGAGATCCGGGTTCGATCCCCGGCGAGGTCACTTCCCGGATTTTCACACGTGGGAATCGATGTCGCTGGTCGACGGGTTTTCTCGAGGATCTCCTCCGCCCTTCTCGTTCCAGCGCCTCTCCACTGCAGGGCCTCACCTCATGTCATACTTCGATGCACGCAGATTGCCTAACAGGCTCCCAGTCGCTTGTCTGCATCTGTGGTGCAGGACCCTCCTTATACGATACACAGTATATTGAGTACCCACCAGCATTATCACATGTGAAAGTAAAGTCACCATTACACGTTTGCTTGAGGCGTATTTGTGTGAGTGAGGCACGGCGCTAAGGGCAATGTTGACCGGCTCATCTGGTGCGGAATCGCCTCTACCACAAGACACTGAAACGGCGTGCAGTGGTGTCGTAGGTCACTCGCCTGACACTTTCAGTGGTGTTTTAAGATGGCGTGGTACATAATTCAACGTTAAAAGCATTAATCTATAACTGTAGGTTTCTTGAAGCCAATTTGCGAAAATTGAACAATAGCAATCCTAGACAATAGTTTTAGCCAACGTTTTAAACAAAATTGTGCTACGAACTTCTGAGGCACAATCTCTGACGCCGGAAACTCGTGCATTTAACTGCGGCGCAAAAGATCACGAGTGAGTAATTAGTAATTTTGTATAATTATTTACTCATAAAGTTGGCAAATACATTTATCTGGGATTGTCATTGAGTATTTTATCCATACTGGCTTCGAAAAAAAACGTATAAATCAATTGATGTTTTCAGCGTTTATTTATCTACTACAAGTCCATTGCAATGCTCCTAGAGTAGTTTCACACGAATTCCGTGAGTAGTTTCACACGAATTCCGTGAGTAGTTTTACAGATATGACAGGTTGAAAAAGCTGTTTTTAGCCATTCTAAGGAGCTCCGAAATGATTTTTCTAATCGACGTGATGCTTTGAAACCACTCTTCAGACATCGTTTGGAGTGTATTTTCTTTCCGTACATAGACACATTGGGCATATGTAGAATAGTTTATTTAAAAAAAACTTATTTATGAACATGCTGCAACACGTTTCAAGCACGTGGTTGGCAAGGCCCTTCAGGCAGTGCTTGGTAGTCTTCACACTGATGATAAAAACTCAGTTTTGACATTATGATGCTTTACATATATATTCACAATCACTGTAAAACTGCCGTACGTGTACTTAAAAGGTTTTGATGAGCAAATATAACTCTTAAATTAAAATAAAAAATATGCAATTTACTACCGATTCAACAGTTTCACAAACTTTTGGGCATGAAATAAAAACCCGCTTTTCAGTTCTACTACTACTTAATGTTTGGGAATCGCGTCGCGTCCGCGATTTTGGTAATTTTGACGTCATGTAAGCCTCAACGTTGATTGCCTGGCAAGTAATTTTATTCGCGTCGTACACGTCTCTTCTCTTCCGTCGCACCATTGTGATTCCAGCATAACTCCACAGAAGCTTTGGTTATGGGCGCGGTCTACATCAATTTTCAACGACGTATTTATATATTTATTTTTGTACAATACATATATACTTATTTCTTATTTTAGACATAAATTGTAACTAAATTTTTCCGTAGTGAAATTGTTTTATCTCTCATAGTTTTTGCGTAGTTACTCGTAAGTATCAAAATTTGCATTTTACAGTTTTATGTTCGCCACTAAAGCCAACTGACATGCCAGACTGAAAACATTCACACTGAATAGCAACGTTACAAAATACAAGTTCACATATTTAAACACAAAATAAAATTTTTTTGTATTTTAAAAAATGTTGGGTTTTCAATTTTTCCATTTTAGATTTTAAAGTTTTTTATTTAAATACAAAAAAAAAATATAAATTTTTATTTTTATTAATTTCAACTTGTGCCCTGAAAAATCGTTATTTAGTGTAATTTTTTTTTAATTTGGTACCATTAGTTGGTTTTAGTGGCGTACATAAAACCATAAAATGCAAATTTTAACGTTGTACGAGTCATTACGCAAAAAACTATGAGATGAAAAAATTTCATAAGAGAAAAATTTAGTCACAATTTATATATATAAAAAAAAGAAAAAATAGCTGGTACAAATAAAAAATTAAGTATATGACCCTGAAATTTATGTAGACCGCGCCCGTAAGGGAACAACGGAGTGATTAAAGTTTTACGTTGTTCGTGGATATTTATCACTTCGCAGACTTTACTCAAGGTCGAAGGTTAAGTATTTACTTTGAAAGAAGCTTAATAGCCGTTAGCGTTAATTACACTGTACGTTGTACTGAAGTCGTAAGCACTCCATAAATTTAGCAAGTTTTATTGCTCGACGCTAGCTGAATACCTGCAACATTGCTTGCATGCAATTATGATCCGTCGTTCCTAACGCAGTTCTCTAGTAATTTCCTCCTCCAGGCTTGTAATTATCTTATGGCTTCGATGCAGCGTCGCAATAAATTAATTAGCGGACCGGTTTATCTCGGGGAACCAAGATCCCACCCATCATGTTTTCGTGGCTCGTCTAAGTTACGTCGACATGTTTAAGGTTTTTTTTTTAGAGTCGTAAATTCTTCTCACCAACAGATTCGTTAACCTTCTCGGGTATATATGTGTACATATATATGTGTACATATATATGTGTATATATATGTATATATGTATATATATATGTGTATATATATATATATATATATATATATATATATATATATATATAAGGCTATAATACTACGAGCAGTCAGCCTTCTGTATGTAGTTTAAGTTCTCTTCTTATCGTGTCTCAAGTTATCTACAAGTTGTTGATGAGCGAACGCTGTCAGTAGAGAGGAAAATTTAAATAAAAAATTTTAATATTCCACGTTTTTAAAACTAACTAAAAGTATTAAATAATTTTTCTTATTATAATACTTTCAAAAACGAAAAGAATGTGGAGGCATGCAGCAGATAATTGTTATGTTCTCCTAAGTCCACTAACAGTAGGCCTAATTATGCACTGCAAGTAACATGAACTGCTGTATGAAGTTTTATCAACGACAGGTACTCTACACTCCTCGCTGTTGTCTGCTAAATGCGCCACTTTTTATTTTCGTTTTAAAGCGTACCTTTATTTTCGTAGAAAAACAATTTTTTTTATTTATCAGTTCGTTTTAAAAACGTGGCATATGTAATTTTTTTATTTAAATAATTATCTTCTGTTTTTAAGTCTTACATGTGTGTGAAATTTTGCATTCGGATTTAAATAAGCAAGCATTGTATAGAACAGACAAACTGACAGACGATAAAGGAGTTAATATTGCATTGTCGTCCAGTTCTGAGCTATGTTTAATGTTTAAGTCTCTAACTCACTGGGGTTAGTTTAACGTTATATCCTAATTATTTTATGTACATTATTTTTCTCAATGTTTTCCTCTTACATTTTATTCCCGTTCTGAGCTGAGTTTAAAGTCTCCAGCTCATCAGGAAGTTAGTTTTAAATCTATTGCAAAAATTTTACCGAACAAACAGACAGACAGACAAGAAAACAAGTTAATAAAAACATGGTAAACTAGACGGTAAGCGTTTCAGTATGAAAATCATGTTTTAAAAAATCTTTAGTGTTTGTTGTTCGAAAAAATCTGACTACATTTCTAACTCAATGTAAATTATAATATTTCATTTTAACATATTAAAATTTATTTAAATTTACAGTAGTGGTTCATTTATTACACGCGGTAGGCTTCTTGAAATGTACGAAATCAAAACAAATATTTAAATAATACAATTTTTGATTTAGTAAACTTATTAAATAATGTTAGTTTGCTAACTGTAAATGCAACTTATGATTCGCAAATTTAGTAAGCTTAGTTATTAACTTTTTCCGCCTGTTTGTTTTGCTAGTTCTTCAAGAGTGTGGAAATTTTGCGGATATCTTAAACATTTATTTATACTTTTCCCACATATTTAAATATAAAAAAAAATCATTCGTAGCTTGACAAGTGAGTGTACAAAATTGAGAAATGGAACGTTGAAAGGTTTATTCTTTAATGAAGTCACTTAGGATGGACGGTGTGAAGCTGAGAGTTAGGAAAGGCAAAATGAATAGCTTGACTCTTTCTCATAAATCGTTGTAAAACAGGCGTGCCTACAGGCTCCACCGTGGCGCAGAAAGATAGAAATTTGCCGTGGGAAGTAATATATAGACTTCTTATTTACACGAGGAATATCATTAGATATAGTGTTATACACCCGACACCCGTGTGTTACTGATTAGGTTGTTGAATTTTTTTATAACCGTCAAAACATTTTAATGCTTCTGTTTTTATGTAACTACTTTGTTTTTTAACTTTTGGTAAAAACGTAGAATTCATGTGGCAGACATCGCGTACACCTGCGTCATTAGCAAGATTTCTGCTTCTTTTGCAACAACACACAAGCTGTGAGAGGATGTTGTAACGCCTACAGCGTATTTTATGTGTACATACACATGTGTGTATATGTATATATACATATATATACATATACATGTACGTGTATTAGATGATGTTGAACTGCAACCTCGTGTGTCGAAAATGCAATTTCCCGCATACAGCCAACTTGTATGTCACTGTTATACCTATACATTGATTTATATATTTGTCATGTAATTTTAAATGTATGTTCTCATATGGAAAATATGTCTGAATAGTTATTACGAGATACGCTGTGATTACTATGTTTTTAAACTTTTCTGACATACGAGGTTGCAGTTCAACCCCACATATAAAATTGTTCTGCTCTCTCTTATATATATATATATATATATATATATATATATATATATATATATATAGAGAGAGAGAGAGAGAGAGAGAGAGAGAGAGAGAAAGAGAAAAAGATAAAGGAGAACAATTTTACCTCGTATAGACACATTCCAACTACAGCGAGACACTGTCGCTTTAAGATTTCCATGTAGCAAGTTTTCTGTGTAATTAATTAAGTATTGCAAAACATGACCGGACGAAAACAGAAGATAAAATAACTAGACAGTGGAAAATACTGCAAAATCTTTTGAGCCGCATCTTTTTCAAAAACAACTAGCGTATGACGTTTTAGACGACTATACGTCTGTTATCTGACAAGATAACCGTCTACTTTTCCTGCAATCAACCACGTCTTCTAACTAACAATATCGCACCTATATCACATACCTAATATAGACTTACATAATGTAACATCATTTGTAACACATTACTATGTATTAGGCTTTTGTTTTACCGCATTACATGTTATATTAAAATATGTTATATGATACTGCGTTATGCTGTGTTGCATTGCATTACTTTTCACTGAATATTACATTACAATGAAATACACTGCATTGCATTATAATATAAAGCACGGATCCAGCGATGAGCTTTCCTTTTAGGGGAGGCGAAATAACAAAAGAAAACCTAGATCATTTTTACGTACTACATTCTAATGAATGCGTTCTCTTATCTTAATGATAGTTCTTCACATGTTGCTGAGAAACAGTTACACAAACTGAAATTCGGTACAATTGACACAGTTAGAGTAAATGAAGTTTTGCGATCGTCTCCGCACCCTCCTCCTAGCAATTCTTTCCGCATCCGTCCCTGTACTTTATATTGTATAATATTATGTGACATTACATTTCATTGTTTATATTAGCCTACATTTACGTCATATTGTACTATCCAACACTACATTAATATTTTATATTATATTACGTACATGGTTTTACTTTATATTATGTTATGCATTAAATTTGTATATTATTGTATTACATTAAATTAAATTGTGTTATATTATATTGTAATTTGTTTCATTACATTATATTACATCACATAATATTATACCATTTGGTGTCATGTCGTGTAATGTTATATTATATTATAGCATATAATTTTCCGTAGTTCACTCTCTTAGTTCTTAAGTATTTTTTTCTGTTTTCATCTTTTTACATTATTAAAATTTTATAGTTTTTATAATAGTTGTGTTAAAAAACTGTTGCAATATCTTGTTTGCTTGAATAATTATGTAGTGTTATTTCTGTTATGAATTTTAAAGTACTAGCCTAATGTGGTCGTAACAGACTGCTTGCCTGGCACTGTAAATATGTGTAATAATATAAAATAAGTAAAGCGTTGTATTGCTGTGTTATATTATATTGTATTATATATTATGTTATGTTATATTATATTATGTTATATCAGATTACATTATATAGTGTTGTTATATTATATTGTATTATATATTATGTTATGTTATATTATATTATGTTATATCAGATTACATTATATAGTGTTGTTATATTATACCATATTATATTGTATTATATTATATCATATTACATTATATAGTATTGTATTATATTATATCATATTATATTATTTTATATCGTATTGTATCATATTATATAATATAGTATAATGCTATACTATACGTTATATAGTATTGTATTATATTATATCATATTATGTTATGTTGTGCTACACTATATAGCGTACACGTGTATATTAATGAGGACGGAGGAGGAGGAAGGAGAAGGGGGCGGAGGAACGACCTCGCACGTACACAGGCACTTGACCTGAGCGGGAGGCAGGCGTGTCGTGGTGACATGCTGTGGATCGACGGCAGGGAACCAGTTATGTGTGATGTCCCCCCCCCCTCCAGACCAGGCAATGGACCAGTTGACATTCAGGAGCTCGGTGTTACTGCGGGACAGGGCACTGAACCCAGGACAGCAACAACCCCAGCAGCGTCTCTTCGCCCGGGCTACCGACCTCATCCTACCTGTTTGTGTTGGGGCTCCTGGTCTACGTGTACAGTAGTCGTCATCAACGTTGTTCAGTCCGTGGTGTCTCTCTCCACAATACTTACAGTTGGAGTACGGCATGTATGTTAGGTTTGCGGTGGAAACAGCACTTTGTATATACTCTGGACCAATATATAGCAAGTACTTCCTGTTTTCCCTGTAGTTAACCGGAAAAAATATTCAAGTAACGGAAAAAGTAGACGTAAGTTATTCGCATTACGATGATAATAATAATTAACATAATTATGATTACAATCTGTATCAACAACAGGAATAAAATACATGTAATATAAGTTGTTATGTGTACGACATGTGTAGCAAACATGTAATAAATAATTATGAAGAGCCGCTAACCAAACCTGCAAAGTAATTTTATACTTTCAGCCTAGGTTCCGTGCTATAAGGTAGGCAAGTTTCGCGCCATGACACAACCATGTTCGTGTAGCGAGTATAAACAGTTCTCAGAACATTGCACATGACACTAGTGAAGCGTGATAAACTAGCTATGCATACATATACCCAGAAGATGATGGCTTATACAGACGCAGGACACAACCAACAGTGTTTGGAAGTGATCGTGTAACAGGTCCTCGAGAGGAAGAGAGAAGAGTGGACATAGATTTATGAGCAATTTACGAACAATTCTGCCACCTATCTTGCAGTCGAAGAGTTCAAAATTAACACAGCGGAAAAAAAAGCTCAAGTTTAGAAAAAAAAATTCATTTTACCTATTAGGTACTTTACGTACAACCTACATTGTTTCCCAAACTACAATCAAGTAATTTCACTTGAAATAAACTTCATGTGAAGGAGTTATCTTTGAAATGAATGCACTGTTGCGAAGAAATGTCATTTCGATAGAAACTTGGCGGATGCTGCAGGGCAGGTACGCAGGGCCCCTTACGGCGAGGTCTTCAGCTCTGGGGAAGATGATTTGAGGTGAGGATTGAGCAGCAGCAGAATGTAGCCAGGGATTGTAAATGGGAGCACCCTGGAGAAATACGTCAGTTGGCATCTTGTCCTTGTGATCAACGGCGTGGACTCCTCGACGGGAATTTATTGGGACACTGGTCAAGGAAGTACCGTAGGAGTTAACATGCATGCAGAAGAATGCGGGTTCAAATTCTCATTCTAACGTCTTCATTTCTCTTTCCTGTGTATAGGGGCACAGTGACTAGAGCACTCCCATCCCACCATGGCGATCTGGGTTCGATTCTCTGCGCGGTCGGTTTCCGGATTTTCGCATGTTGGAATCGTGCCGGACAATACCGTTACGTTGGTCGGCGGGTTTTCTCGAGGATCTCCCGTTTTTGTTTTCCCCTCCATTCCGGAGCTGCTCCGTACATCATGTCACCCCTCACCAGCGCAAAATACGTAAATGTTGAATGCTGACCAAAACCACTTCACTCTTTCCTTTGGTTTTCTGAAATTCTTCCAGGGGTTTGATTTGTCGCGGGATTCCGTTTAAAGAGTAACACTGAACTGCCGTATAAGGACTGATTCTCATCCATGATCAATTACATCGTTCTGTTCAATTTTGCACGTGTCATATAGTGAGTGAAGCACGCACCGACACGGTTGGCTTACCATGCATCCCGTGAGGATCAACCCAGGAAAATGTTTTCTGTGTGGTATGTATGTACATATCTGAGCAGTTGCCAGCTGCATATCCGTTGTTTTAAACCTTGCCGGCTATTGTGGAAACAGCTCTATGGAATCGCCTCCCTCACAAAAAAAAAAAAAAAAACGAGAAATAGGTTATTGTGAAGTATAGGCTACAGTACCAGGGTTGCGCTCTATTTCTTGGAAGGAAGTAGAGTGCCACAACACTCTGAGCGACTAAACGTGTGAAATATGTACTCGTTATCAATTTTTCATCTCGTGTAGATAATTGTCCTTTTTTTCAACGATTCGTGTGAGGGGGAGGTTACCTCAAGTCCACTCCCTCTTCCCCTCCTCTCAGTACAATACTGAATTAATCGTTCTCAAAATCGAACGTCTAAGGCCTCGAAATACATTCAGTAGTGGGTAATTGTTTTTTTTCGGAGGCAATGAAATTATCTGTCTTGGCCACCAAGGAGCAAGGACGATATATTATGTGCTTCGCGATTATTTATATTTTCCTGCTACTTTTTAATATTAACAATGCTATAAATAATTAACAATCAAAGTTCATAGATAACAACATACTAAAAAATTTACATGAGAGGTCACAATGCATAACATTATTTAAGTAATGTTCTAGACAAGATGGTCTTCAAAAGTGCTCTCTCTCTCTTTATCGCGAACCAAGTATACAAGCCTAGAAGTGAACTTTGATCGCCGATTAAGTGCGCAGGCCGCAGCCACTGATCAGTAACGTAAAACGAGATTAAAAAAATGAAAGACGAGAGAGAGAGAGATACAGACATGCACGGTGCAGAAGTAGAAGATCGGTATGCGGTGTTATGTAGATGAGGACGAGACAGGCCCGGAGGCGTTATAGCGTCACGCAGCTGGAATCTCGTGGTATTACTTGATGGAACAAACCATGGGATCTGTGTTGGTGGGGGGGGGGGCAGCAGGTCGAGGAGGAACGCAATGATAGGGCGCGTGGTATAGTAGCCCGGGGCTTCCCTCACACCTCTACTGTACCTGAGGTCTGCATGCCCTGCCTGGCGTGGGCGAGCCTTGTCGTGGTCCGGGTGAACCTGCCCAGTCATCTGCTGACGTCCTCCAGCAGCAGACACGAAGAAACGGCACACCTGCAGGCAGGTCACTGAACTGGACCCGGCCTTACACAAGCCACGTGCTACTGAAACCTACCTATGGCAGTTTATTTGAAAACATCCATGTGGACATGTGTACACTAACTGTTCCTCTGCCAGCCGTGCTAAAGTAGCTCTTTCGAGTGAGGGGGAAAAAAGTCTTGTTCGTTTTTCCAGGATCTACGTAAGCCAAAAACAAGTATATGTTACCATCCAGACTTGCTATGGTTATAGATATGTACTTCAGTTGGAGAATAATGGAACAGTAAAAAATTTCGGCAATGTTTAATACTCTGCATAACTACAAAGTTTATGTTGTAAACTTCAGGAAAGGACCTGCGAAGCTGTATCTTTGCTGCAAAAATAAAATATAGCTAGTCCTACAAACACATATTTATTTTTATTTATTTTATTTTTCCATACACCGATTACAGAACTTACATAAATACTTTTTATAGAATGGAAGTCATCACGCATACATAAGCGAAGCGGGTTTGTGAGTGCTACTAGACAAATCATTTTCTATAGCTGCGATAATTTACGTAAGAAAAATTGTCATAGTACTTAATTAATTTCTTCATTATGCAACAATAAGTTTTAAGATTATAATACATCGATCCCCAGCATTAATTTAAGTTACCTCGAAATTAGTCTGCATTTTCAGTATTATTTTTAAAGTTACTTTTTCAAAAACCATTTTCACTTAAAATATTTTCAGTGGAAAATAGGCAAATCCCATAACATATCGTCAATTAATGTTTTGGCGTAGTTGGCTAGTCCGCACGTGTGCATATACTGTATTGAAGAAGTAGAGCAAACTGCCATAAGCATGGCAGTTATAATAAGTGTTTTACGTGAGCGTTTTAACTTTATCAAAGCTTGACAGATGAAGTACGTAGCTATAAAGAAAGGCGCAGTGTTGTCACTGGCTGTTATTGTTCATGTGGCCACTCTGCTTTCAAGTTTAGAATTCTTGAAGGTTGCATCCTTGGCGGTTATCGGTAGCGAACGAATCGTGGTTACCGCTCCTACCTCATTTATAATGCCACGCTCTCCCCACGTGCGCAGGCGAGAAGCGTGCAAAAAAAGAAGCCTTGTTCTCATCTGTAAAAAGTGGGATGCTTATCGCAGTCATTTGTCTCCTGTTGAAGTGTGGTTTCTGCAGTGCACCGAACTTACAAATCTCTTTAATACAATTCATCGCTACCCTTGACATGAATTGGTTCAACGTTTTTGCCATAGTTGTGAAAAGTTTGGGCGCCCTACTTACGAGGGACAATCGACAGAGAATCCAAGCCCAAGACCTGTGCACCTCACGTAGCCATTCGTAAGCCATTGTTTTTCATTCGTGTAAGTCCACCGCCATTTCAACCAGCGTCATAACTATGTTGAAATTGGAAAGTGACACTTCAAACCTTTTATGTTGGTAAGGTATGTCTCGCGCGTCTATTGCGATTCTCTGACAAAAGATATTTATTCCATCAATAACTTGAAAACCTGTGGATAGATTTCAAATCTGCAAATTGAATTGTACATAGGAAAACCATATAAATTTAGACAGTTATGTTGAATTTTATTCAAAATACATTATGGCATCTTAATTATTTTTCTAAATTTATTTATTTTTTTAAAAAAGTCACCTTATACACACTTGACCATAAGTGAAACGAATGCAAAGCCATTTTCATATTTTGAATTGACCAAGCACTTTAAGCCAAAATACAAATAGAAGATCGTGACGTATCTGGGGGTGGAAAGACTGGGGTTGGTGGGCCGCCTCTGTTGAGTGATAATATCTGGGAGAAGTGGGGAGAGATTATAGTCGGTGCGCGCCACGTATGTTGAATGACATGCGATACTTGGCAATATAGAAACACTCAAACAAAAAGCTTCACAGAACCACCAGGTATTCGTATGAAGTTATCTCGGTAAACAATTGAGCTAAATTATATCAGAATAGCTTGAACTGGATTCTAACCCTGGTCCTCGCGAATATAAATACAATAGTTTTACAACTACTCTACTTCACTCAGTGTGTGTGTGTGTCACTAAATATCGAGTGAATGTAATTTTCTTCAGTTTGCTACAACTGCTGTTTGCGTTAATACTGATCAAACAGATTTCTTAGGAATTTTGATTGTTTAGTACTAAAACTTTGAGACGACAATAAAAAAAAGTGCTTTGTTATATGCCAATGGACCAATAGAAAAAATCTCTTTGTATTGCATTTTTCAAAATTATTCTTTCGTCGTTTTTTTTATCAAAGAGCTGACTGGACAGGGTTGACATTGTTGGCAAACCTACGAGGAGCCCTACAGATAGATGCTCCTTTCGAAGTGCATGAAAGTTTGTAAGATAGTACATGTGGTAATATAGACCTGCTAGTAACAATAATTTCTGTTTAACAATGAAGTTGGCAACACTTAAATAAGTAAATGAAGAGTAAAACATGTTGAAATTACTATAAACAAACACCGTAACATACGTGAATAGTTTCGAGAGGTAGATTTAAGCACGGTCGTAGAAGAACAGGTCTGGACACTCGCCTATCTACCAATGTATTTTGCTTGACCACCCTTGTTGTTTGGCTGTAGTTCATAATGTTACTGAGTGTGTTGTACTTTTTGGCGCTGTAATCTGGGCTGTCCGACTCAAACTCCGCCCACTTTTTTCCATTGTTAAATTTATAGAGTAATAAAGATTGCTGGACTAGTTGCAGCCTTTTCTTGAAGGAAGAATGTCATAAATTGATAAAAAAAAAACGTTTTGATAAATTGTTTATCTAAGTGGAAAGGAAGTGGGCGGAGTTTGAGTCCAACCGCCCTAACTGAAGAATAAAACACAGTATTGTCGGTAACGTGATGAACTGCAGCCAAACAACAAGGAGGTCCATTTTCCAGGCGAGTTTCCAGACCTGTTCTTCTACGGCCGTGGATTTAAGTGAGAAATAGGAAAGAGAGAAGAACATCATAAATGAGATCAACAAAAATACTTCGGTACTGTTTCATTAACTATGCATGCCGTTTCTGTGTATGCATTGTCATTCTAGTCCTCACTTAATTACGGGAATTAATGTATGTATCGTACCTACAAGAATCCAAAATTCTATTCCCGTGAGTATATAACATCGTGCAACTTAGTGCAAACAAGTGCAACGTATTGCATGATAGTGCATATTCACATATGCTGGTGAAACATTGTGCAAGAGAGGTTACGTGAAGTTGGTTTGGGTATTAACTAAGTTGAGTTAGGTCAAGTTCGGTTACGTGGGTAAGTTAGGTTAACTAAGGTAATGTTGGGTTAGGTTGGGTTAAAGCGAGTGTTACTTAGTGCTAGCTAGTACAACTTAATGCATGATAGTGATACTTAGTGCAAGAAATTGCAACTTAGTGCAAGGTAGTGCAACTTAGTTTGGGTTAACTTGGTTGGGTTAGGTATGTTATGTTAGGTTGGTTAGATTTAGTTTCAGTTGGATGAGGTTACAGAAAGTTAATTTGGGTAAGGTTGAATTATGTTATTTTGGATACGGTTAATTGTTTCGGTTTGATTAGGAAAGATTTGGTTAGGTTAGATGAGGTTGGGTTGGGTTACATTTGGTTATGTTGGGTTAGGTTAGATAGAGTTAGGTTGTGTTAGGTTAGGTTGGCTTAGGGTATGTTAGGTTAGGTTGGCTTAGGGTATGTGATAGCTAGTGGCACTTAGTACGAGATAGTGCAATTAGAACAAGCAAGGTTATTAGAAATAGGTTTGTGTTAAGTTTAACTGTGTTAGGTTAAGTTGGGTTAATTTGGGTTGGGTTAGGTAAGTTGCGTTAGGTTATGTAGGGTAATGTTAGGTTCTGTTTGGTTAGGCTTAGTTAGGTTGGGTTAGATTAAGTTGGGTGAAAGCTAGTTCAACTGAGTGCAAGATTGTGCAACTTAATATAATCTAGTGCAAATTAGTGCAGGATAGTGCATCTTAATGCAAGATGGTGGAACTAAGTGCAAGCAAGATTAAGTGACGTTTGTTTGGGTAACTAGGTTGGGTTAGGTTAGGTAGGGTAGATTTAGGTTAGGATAAGTAAGTTTATGTACGGTTATGTTGGATTCAACTAAGAGCAGTTGGTTCACATAGGTGAAGTTTGTTCGGCATAGCTAGGGTGGGTTAGTTTCTGTTAATTTGGATTAGATTGGGTTAGGTTGGTTTCGGTTGTATTAGGTTGGGTTAGGTCAGTTTGGGTTATGTTAGGTTGGGTTAGGTCAGATTGTGTTAGGTCAGATTGTGTTAGGTCAGGTTAGGTTAGGTCGGGTTAGGTTAGGTCAGGTTGGGTTAGGTCAGGTTGTGTTAGGCTATGTAAGGGTGAGTTAGGTTAGGTTAAGTTGTGTTAGGTTATATTATGTTCCATTCCGTTTGGTTAGGTTGGTTTAGGTTATAAGTAAGGTGAGGTTAGGTTGGGTTAGGTTGGCTTAAGTTAGGATATGTTTCGTTGGGTTAGGGTGCTTGCAAGATATTCATACTTGGTGAAAGCTAGTGATACTTCGTGTAAGCCAGTGCATCTTAGTGGAAACTGGTGTAACTTCATGCAACTTAGTGCAGGATAGTCAACTTATTGAAAGTTAGTGAAACTATTTTATAAAGTTCATCTTAGTGCGAGGTATTGCAACATAGTCTAAGTTAGTAAAAGGTCTTCGGTCCTTTCTTCTTTTGCAAGAGAGTCGAACCCCTTCGTTTTCCTTTTTCTGGAAAACCTGCGTCAGGTATTTCTTTCACTATCCAGTTTAGTTACATTACATATAGCATCAATATATCCCGCAATCAAACATCATAGCAATATTGAAATAACTGACGGGCTTCTGTACTACTTGGTGATGGCGTTATCCTCACTACAAGGCGGCTACTATACATCCGCTCTGTAGCGATGAGATAATTTCATTTGTCGAAACCGAAGCATGACATTCAGTCATTTATAAGGCGTTGGAGGAAGCCTTATCTCGAAGCATGACACTGAGACATTAGAAAGGGCTGGAGGAAGCCTTATCTCGAAGCATTACATTCAGTCATTAGAGGGGTTGGAGGAAGCCTTATCTCGAAGCATGACACTCAGTCATTAGAAGGGGTTGGAGGAAGCCTTATCTCGAAGCATGACACTCAGTCATTAGAA
>PNEQ01035099.1:25632-76067 GCA_003012365.1 Medauroidea extradentata | reverse complement strand
TCATAACAATGTCCCCGTAAGCTTCATGATAGAGAACAATTGATACAAACTTGTCCGCAAAAGTGCACACCGAGCCAACAGCTCGTCTTTGCTAACAACTTTATCGAACATGCATAAAACAAATACAAACTAATGGGGCTGTAAACAAAAAATGTAGAACACAGCTAAAACAAAATAAAATAAATTATGCAGCAAAGTGTTACAAAGAAATAACAGTTGAAGTAAGTTAAAATTGCAAAAAGTAACGTTGACAACAAATTGTCGACACTGGGACACGAACCTCGGACCGCAAGTTTACAGGGTTCTGACGCAGACACTGAGCCACAGAGACAGGTTGGATCGAAGGAACTCCTTTGAATACTCGTTCGTACGCGCCTGATGTGGACACACCGGATGTGACGTCATGGAAACTTGAAGGCGAATTTTCGGGCCTTTCCCGTCCGTTTGGACCCTACGGGGCTTATTCATACTCGTTTTTGACCCGGACTAGTGCGGGATTATCGTCGGACTAATTTTTGTCTTATTCATAGACGCGGACTAACGGCAGTCCGAGTCAGGACCAACCCTGTACTAACTGGCACAAGATGATCTCAGGATCATCTCGGAACTATCTTACGACTATGAATAAGGCCCTACATGTCCTGTGTCGAATCACTCGTCTCGGAGTCCCCAGTGTCACTGCGGGGAGCTTTAAACAGTTAGCATCCTCACCCTGTAAAATCTGTAAAAGTGCACAGAGGAATTGCAGTGTCAAAATTCCAAAGACACCATAATGAAATGTATGACACAGTTAGCTTCATCACTATATTTACAGGAAATGAACTTGCTAAATATTTGTGGTGAAAATGCGTTGTTCAGAATTCCATTTGAAGTTAAAACCCCTTCGAAGTATTATTTGTGCGTCATAGCCTCGTGTATAGCCTACTGTACAATGATGCATACTATACAATGTTATGAAAAGTTACTTTTAATTTCCATCCATGAAAACTTACCAATTCGTACATTTCAGGTATTGTCTTACGATCAGGAAATAAATGTGTTGTTTCATTATTGGCTTTATCCTCCAGGTAAAGCGGGTTATAGAACTCGAACAAAGAATGATATAATCCAAGTCGTATCTTAGTTGATCGAATGGCTTTCGTAAAATCCCCTGAAACATTTTAAAAATGAATATGTTACTAGTACACCTTAACGTACAATAACATAATTTCAAATTTTTATGGTTTTTCTAGTAATATTTAGTTTCACTCACCCACTAAGTCTCTGTTTGGCCCAACGTCGACAGAATTCCAGCTAAAAGAATATTTTGAAGGCCACAATGTGTACCCTTCGTGGTGCTTGGTTGTCAAAATAACATACCTGTACAAATGAATACTTTGTAGTGACAAATAAGTACATAATATAAGTAATATAAACCACAATAACATTCATGGCAGTGTTCCAAAGAGTTCTTTGGAAATTTGGGGTGCAAAGGAGGACGCCACAAGTTATTTAAAAAATGAATGGGGAAAATGGTATTATAAGTGGAAAGGAGAACAAAATGTACTGAGTTCTACAATACTCTTAACTCCCTAGTATAGGCCTAAGTAGACCAGTGCATCACCAGCTTACTTTGCTCCAGCGTCTTCGAACATTTCAGCCCATTCATCTGGATCGAAAAATTCACACGTAAATTCCTTAGCGAATTCCTGGTATGTGAATCCAGGAGGGTAATTCTTCTTCATAAACTCTACGTACTCCCCATAGTTATCTACAAAAACACCACACCACAAGAAGATAAGGTAATAAGTAAATTACACACACTATGCAAACATGCAGAATAACGCTTTTGTCCAAAATCGCCTTTACATATGTACAGACTGTTAAAATAAAAGTAGTATTTTTTTTAAAAAAGAGGAGATAGTATGCAATGAAGCAAAGCAATGTCTATACATCATAGGCCTAATATTAATACCACGAGAGCTATGAACACTTGTTTACTATTATTCATCACTAGAGGAGATATTACATGTATCGTCTGTTATTTTTTGACCTATTATATGTGTAGCTGTTCCAACACTATAAGTGTAAGTATTAAGTACGTTAAATTAATTAGCTTAGTTTCCATAAAATTTGAATGCAATTTGGCAAAGTCATATGAATAAGCTGGAGTAAACACGATGTTAGCTGAAGGTTTCAAATTTCTTGTACCTTTCACGTCAACCTCTAAGTTTACGAAAATCTGTAAACCGTGTCGTAAGGTGGTTGCTGAAATCTGCAACCTACCCTTACCTGAAGAGATCCAAGAAGATCGAAACACGAGTATGTCATTCTTAGCCTTGGACGGGCTAAGGATACGAATTGGGATTTCCAATTGCTATATTCCCACCGTAGCGGGTGGTGTATCGTGCGGAGCACACACGTCCAAAAGACGCACTCTTGAACATGACAGATACGTGTGTGCTCCGCACGATACACCACCCGCTACGGTGGGAATATAGCAATTGGAAATCCCAATTCGTATCCTAAACCGTAAGGCCGTCCAAGGATAAGAATGACGTACTCGTGTTTCGATCTTCTTGGATCTCTTCAGGTAAGGGTAGGTTGCAGATTTCAGCAACCACCTTACGACACGGTTTACAGATTTTCGTCAACTTAGAGGTTGACGTGAAAGGTACAAGAAATTTGAAACCTTCGATTACATACCGTCAAGAAACACAGTTTAACACGATGTTAGCTGTTACAGTACGATGTTTAAGCCTACTAAAATCAAGCTCCTAGCAACAAAAAAAAAACAATGAACTGTGCTCAGTGCTAGAATTAAGGTAGCCGCCTGCTGGAAGTATTTTACTCGTTCGAGGTCCAGAAATGCAGAAGCGCTAAGGGCGACACAACAAGTGCATCACGCCTCATCCTAGCCTCTAGGCTCAAGTCTCTGAACTGGCCTTGTAGTCTCTTCACCGACAACTCGCCTCGTATAAGAAATTCAGTCGTAACCCTATCATTCTATGACGCATTATTAAAGTTTAAAGTCTACTGTATATGTCTATACATTTTTAAAAGATTCTGCACTAACATTTTTATAACTAAAAAGAACAACAAAACAGCCACATTTGACAGCGAGAAAATAAGCTTTAAAGAATACTGAAAGGACATGCGCAATTGATATACTGTGTGTAACGTTCTTTGGGTGCTATTCATAAGTAGAAATCACTCACGTTCGATTAGCCGTTTTCGAAAAAAACTTCTATCGGCCGAAAATCTACATCCAGCGTAGGCGGTCACATTAAAAGTGACTGTAGTATAATCGGAACCTCTGACTTTCTATACGCCTTTTCACTCGATCAAATGTTTATTTAATTATTTTACTTGAAATCCATTTATTGACTATAATAAGCATTTTATAACCATTCAGTGAATCGTATTCGATACATTTTGAATGACCACTTGAAAACTTATCGCAAAGTTGAAAGCAAAATAAACCAAATAGCAAATATTGTATACAATTTAAAAATTATCTGCTCCTCTTTTACGACATGGAAATGACTGGTTAAATCAAAAGAAATTTTATAAGTACCTATTTTACACAATATTTTAGAGAGTAATACTGTATTTATTTTTATTATATTTAAATGTGTTTATGGAACTCTATTATGTTGTTATTTGATTCATACTGTTACAAATACTGTTATCAGATTATTAGGAAACTGGTTTAAAGAACATTTTTGGATAAATTCAAAACATCCAATAAACTGAAAGACAAAATGTCCGCAGTTATGATGGAAATATGGCGTCAGACGCCTTTCAATAAACGTCGTAGGTAATTTGAAACAAAATCTGACTATATGATAAGTACTTTAAGTCGATTACAACAGATAGAGAATTCATTCACATCTGTGACAACAGGGATTCTGATTATGTTTGTTAAGGCGATTGCAAAGTTCTGTAAGGAAATTTTTTGAGGCAAAGACGAAACTTAGAACGTTGTTAAGATACGTGTAAGGTTTTGCCTTTTCTCTGCACAGTCAAGGCGTTATGAGATACTCCTTTTAGCAAACAACCGATAAGCCCATGTGTTCGTGGCATCTAGGAAAAAATTAAGATGTCTGGCTAATAAATCAAAACAGATAATGCCATAAAAATCAAGGTTACAAAAGTAAAACCAAAGTCAGACAAGTCACCCATATATTCATGGTCTCTCGGAAAAAAATAAGACTATTGGGTAATAAATATTGACTCCAAACAGCTTTCAAATCAGACAACTCCATATAACACATTATTAAAAAAGTAAAACCAGAGTTAGACAAGTCACTAACTCAGAACTGTGTGTGTATCAGATCCCTTGTGAATGTGGCTGTGTACACATTGGAGAGACTGGCAGATCTCTTTCTATACTCATAAAATAACAAAAAAATAATGTAAAAAAGGGTAAAGTTCAAAATTCCAAACTAGCAGAACATGCCTGGGACAATAGCTACTGAATACTCTGAAACACATTTGGTTACCAATAATTAGAAAATATGTAAATTTTCAACAGAAATTACCAAGCCACAGCCGTCATACCAGGGAAGCATTAGCCAATAACATCTTACCTATACCTGCGCAGCCAATCAGGGGATGGCTAAATCCTATTGTGGAATAATCCGAGTTATTTATTTTTCTTGGTTTGTTTTTTGGTGCCCGGGTGATAGTTTGTGTTGATTTATTTTCTTGTTTGGTTTGTTGTAACTCACTAGCTGAATTCCTAGCGGAATTGTATATGTTTACTTATGATTGCTAGCCGTAAAAAATGTCATTTTGGTTGTTTACTTGTCAGTTTGTATGCGTGTGTTCTCTGGTTTTCTGTGGCACACCATTTGCTGTAATGGCGTATGTCCAAAATATTTCTTTGGTTCGGTAAAGTTGTAGTCAACACTCCGGAAAGTGGTGAGATGGGGTTGAAGGATACTAAGAAAATTGTTCCCAGTAAGTAATGGAGCGATGACAATGTGCATTCTTACGAGTTCTGCCGCATGCCGAATAGCTCCATTCGCATTTAGTGGTGAATTTTTCTACGCGAAATCACTTTTTATAATACGTTTAACTACGGAAAGAACACACAGTTAAAACTGTGCTTCTATAATATTAAAATACAGCACGCTTATTAGGACATGATTTTGGGGCCCCGTAAAATAACTATAACTTTTTTTAGACGCTTGTAATTTCAAAATACTCTCCATATTCGTAAAACTCAAAACTATAAGCATGCTTTGGACTTTACTACAAACTTTCTACAACGAAATTTTAATGGCGCTATTTAAAGTCTCATAAGAAACTAGTACGAAAACACTGCAAACCAGTTTGGTGTGGAGCGATGCGGTCATCGTCGAGTGAACCGCATCGCTCCTCTTTTTTTTTCTGCAGCGCTAGTGAGGTGCGACATGTATGACATATGGAGCAGCGCCGAAATGACGGGAAACGGGGAAACGGGAGACTCACGAAAAACTCCCCTAACTACTGGAATGGAGGCAATGTTGTGCGGACGAAGCGCAGCAAGTGAACAGGACGCGGTCAATCAGGGTAACCTCACGCTATTGAATGTTGCACACTCGTCTGTGCGTAACGTACTACATGATAATTTACTCATTTAGATTATAGCAAGCGCATATGTTTGTTCCAACTGGCTTTATTCAACAAATAGAGTCCTTCAACTTGATGGAGTAACAATTTGATTGATATATCAATTTCCAAACGCGGATCCTTTACAGACACGAAACTATTTTAACGAGAGATGACTTCGTCAGTCTACCATGTAAATCTTTAGTGAGTTGGGGTTTGTTTGGGACTGCGTGAGTAACATTGCGTACTATTTCTTTGTTATTCGGCTTAATGCGCCACGTAAATTCAACTTTGTGAGGGAATAATTACCATTGCATTTGGAGGAGGCACCTTTGGATGCGCGTAAAGTCACGTAGTTACACTACGTCTCATTTCGCTATTGTGATACGTTAGCTACTCGACGTTCAGTACACGAACCAGTAGCCTGGCAGCAATGAACTCTTTGAGTGGTCAACGCGGTCAGCTGTTATCGCTCGCTCTCAGCTCTATATTTGCACATATAGTTAGTCGCTTATGCAGTCACTGTGGACGACAAAAATGATCTGGCATGCTACAGTACTGCGCAGCCACAAGGTTATTGATGGGTAATATTTGAATATACAACTGTCATCATGCTAACCTCTGGGAGCGTGTCTATAGGTGATGCACTAAGCAGTCTTATACGCTTAAACTGTGTGCGGGACTGGATGCTTGCTTCTTCGTGTACATTTTCCTGACAATACGGATTTGTGGTCTTTGAAAATATTACACAATCACTGTGTTTATGTGTCAAAAATACAGTGTAGTCTCTTAAATACTCTACCGTGCAGTTTATCATAATTTTTCGTATACTCTAAGAATACCGTCTTCATAATTTCAATCATCGAGCACACACAATCGCACCCTGTATACATGCGTGAAAGTTTCGCCAAACATGCTTTGATTTTTAAAACTATAAATTTCAACAAGACTTTAGCAAGTTAGAAACCTATCACGCAACCTGGTATTTCACCCGCGTCAGTTTTACAACTGGCTGATTTTGCTACTGAATTCATAGGACGATCCGGTGGAAAACAGTCTTAACACAGTATGTACAGTGCAGTGATATGTTACAATATAGATTGGTCACTAGAATTTCAACGAAAACATGAATATAAGGGGGTTCGCGATAACGTAAGCACAGTTGAAGAACACCGTTTCAGAATAATAATTTGAAAATATTATATATTATGACCTCAGATATTAACTTTTGTGTACGGTACGATATATTTGCTTCGATTGTTACGTATGTTGGTTTGTTTATGTTAAAATGTGATAAGAAAGTATAAATGACCGGAATGTAAAACAGTAACTAGGGTTTCAAAAGTGGTAATATTATCCTGAACCACTTACAAGGGCGGATCTAGGTGGGGGGGGGGGGCAGGAGGGGGCAGACTGCCCCGGGCGCCGGGTTAGAGAGAGCGCTGGTGATAAATTTTTAATTGGGGATGAAATGTAAGTGAGCAAAAATTACAATATCTATCAATATTTAGACTTTTATTAATTTTGTATTTTTATTAGCTTTGAACATCATATTATGTTATAAATACAGCTTTTGTAATTATAATGCACTGCTGTAACGACAATTATTTTTTAAAATCATAAACGAGAGCAAACATAAAAAAAATATTGCACAGTTTTGTTTAAAACACTATATAACATGTTAACTAATTATTTCGTGACAAAATTCACAATGGTTTTAGCTTATTATGAAATTAAGTAAATTGTCATTAATGAACTAATTACAGAAATCTGTGCAACTTTTGGTCCTGAAAAAATTAGGCTACATAGGCCCTACTAGAAATAATTTTGAACAAAACAATGCAACATATTTTTTATGTCTGCTCTCGTTCAGTAATAAAATTAATAATTACTGTAAAAGCAGTATAAATAGTGGATCTTGACCTTAAAACACTGCTAATAGTTGTTAGTAAGTACAGGTTTAATGCATTTCTTCTAACATTTTATACTGTTAGTTACGCGAGCGCAAGATACGTTTATTACTGTTGGGTTGATTGGACTGTACGAAACCAAGGGGAGGGGAGGCGGAGGGAAAGCAAATCACAATTCTTGCCCCGGGCGAAAGAAAGCGTAGATCAGTCCCTGCTTACACAAATGTTTTTATTAATAGTTGGGGTCAGAATAAACACAAATGAAACTACCGTTAGTACACAAAGCTAGAAGACATGCTTTAGTCGTGGCCTCGGCTGGCCCAGTGGCTAGAGCTAGGAGTACTCACCTTCCACCTAGACGGCCTAAGTTCGATTCCCGACGAAGCCTGTCTCGATCGCTGTGGTCTTCAGAGCCGACGTCCCTACCACTTACAACGTGTGATCGGAACACAGAGAGTGCAGTCGGGTGGACACGTAAGAATTACTTTTGGTCGCTTATTACTTGTCTCATAGCCTCTACTGTAAGTAGGATACAAGGTACTAAACTGGCATCAGTCAAGAACATTAAGTATTTTGCCAAATTAGGATTATGTTTTACAAAGAAATGCCATTACAATACAATTTAATACAAATGCGCAAAGTTGCGTAGTTTTGATTCACATTATTAAATAATTTTATTGTAATCAGAGTTTTAATTAAGTTGTAAAGATAAGCGAATATAAGCCTTCATCATTAAATTCGTTGCAGCCGAAAATCTAGAAGGATAACATAACAGCGTCGTACAATACTCTAAAACGTCAAAAACTGTCTATTTTTCAAACATGTCGAAAACCAAATAATGCCCTATATCACTAGACAACAATCTGCCAGTTAAGTACATGTGTAGATTAAAATATAACAATTATTATCAGGTGCGCCAGGGTGATAAAGTTTCGATGAAAAAATACCATTTGTTTTAAGCAGTTCAGTCTCCTAAATATAGTTTTTTTTTTTTTCAGTTCTACCAAGAAGATACAAGAAAACTTTGATATGTTGGTGAATGCTACGCATGAGACAATCGGTATTGTTCCAAATGAACAATGCTAAACGAAAACTTGCCAAATGTTCAATGTAAAGACATTAATAGATAAAGGTTTGTAAGATAAACGACGCACGTACTTGCCCATCTATTCCAGAACCACTCAGAGCCAAACGCAGGCACAGAGTACACTCCCCAGTGGAGAAATATTCCAAACTTGGCATCATCATACCACTCTGGCAGTGGCCTGCTGTCCAGACTCTCCCAGCTGGCGTTGTAAACTGTTCCTCCAGTAACGCATAGTTTCACGACCAGGAAGAATACACTCAGTGCTGTTAGAGCTGACATTATAGCTGTGTTCAAGCACCTAAACTTCAACACCTGCGTTTATATAAATATGATTGTTAAGATAAGTTATCTACAGCACTGCGATTAAGCTGTCAATAACTTTTAATTTAATTAACGAATGTTACATGTATGCTTTTCAACCTATGGAATATTTATTTGATATAATTCGACCAAGTTCGATAGCAATCCCGTGACTGCGCTCGGACTGTACGACGAACGTCAGTGGCGATGTTGTTTCGCTGTGATTAGCACACTTGACCTTCCCTAGCTACAGACATCTTATCACCCTGAGCAAGATCACACCCGCGACCACATCCTTTCTAGATAACGATGGCCCAGTTAAAAAGAGAAGCAACTCAAAAATATCTCTGTCTAAAGAAAATTTATTAGAAATGTTTGTGTTTTTCGGGAGGAGGGGGGAATACTGTATAGTTAAACTGTTCATAGATAGCTGTTCAAAGGGGTTAAACGTATACTGTCTTAACTTTGGTGTAACTATCACAAACAAAAAATCAAAATAATTATTTTGTCGTTTACTATTAAACAGAATTGAAGCTATATTATTACGTGTTGTTTCTCTTGCTAACTGGGTAGAGTTTACTTGTATCTATACAAAATGTTCACAAAAAACACCGACAAACTCTAACAGGTGATACCTTGTGAAAAATAAAGCAAGAAATATATTTCCCCATAAACCGAGCAGTGACCGACGTAAACTGACAAAACTCAGGATATTACTTCATGACAATAAGGTCGACAAACCAACAGTAAACACTAGTTGATACCTTCTACCGTTACGAAATAAAAGGGGTGACCTCCTTTACATTACTGACAACTTTTTAGAGTCAGGATAATCCAACATTTAAGAGTGAATTATTGGGAAATGCGACCTTAATAATAAAAAACGTTCCTCTTGTAACGACTGTCTAGGACGCATAGTTTTCGTACAAAATGCACGTCAAATTTTGACGTGGTAAAACAGAGCCTAGCGTGTAGGCAACACTGCGTACACGAGTGTCGGGGTTTATTCCGCAGTGCCGCACTGACGATGGTGGACATTCACTGTAAATATCACGTACCGTAGCTTAAATAGGTTACATAACCGATTAACTATCTATATCTATCGAAACCTTCGGTATAAAATGTTGGTATTTGCTTCAAAATATTGCTTACGTAAATACTCAAAAAATAGTTGTAGGATTTTTTGAAATTCGACCCCCAAGCAGTAAAAAGGGGCAAAATGTGTTATTTATGAATCGTCTATATCTTTGAAACACAATTGGCTATCATCGTGATTTTTACTTTAATTTGTTACGTATACACATCTCTATGACAAGACTCCAAGACGTTTCTAAATTATTTTATTAAGGGGGTAAAAATACGTGAAATGTGTTTTCGATTATCCCTCCATATCTATCGAATCAATCGAGATATCGAAGTGCTCTTTGCTTTAAATTGATGCTTTTTTTTATCGAAGTGCTCTTTGCTTTAAATTGATGCTTTTTTAAATCTCAAGTACCATTAAAATGTATTTTCCGCATTCGACTCTAAAGAGGTTAAAAATGGGGTAAAATGAGCTTCTGATTCACAATCGATATATATATCGATCCCATTGATTTTTATATGGCGACGTGATTTATGTTTAAGATTGATGCTTTCTCAATTACCTGAAAAGTAATTTCAGGAACTTCCGAAATTCGCCACCTAAGGAGTTGAAAAGGGATGAAAAGTGATGATATGCGTTTTTAATTAATTGTCGATATATCTTTAACCCAAGGGGCCATTGGGCCCATGTTTTTCACGTCCAAGAGACACCAGTTAAGTAGTATAAAATGTGATATGAGGGTACTTCGAAATTCAGTCTCTTAGGTGCTAAAAAAGACCTTGAATATGTTTTAGATAAATCCTAGATATCTATCGAGCCCGTCGATATATACAGTTAATTTTTGCTTCAGGATGATTATTACAGAAATAATCGCAAATGTTTTTTAAGATTTTTCGAAATTCGAACTCTCAGTACTGTGCTGCGGTCATATGTGTTTTTTAAAATAAATAATCGCTTTTAATTCGACTGAACGAGCAAACGTCGTGATTTGCACTTTAATATGATACTTATACAAATGCATAAGATGTGAATTTAAAATATTTTGAAATTCGACTTCCAAAAGGGTAAAGAAGCACAAAATTTGTTTTTCATCAACCCATGATATCTATCTAACCAGAAGAGATATTGATGTGTTATTTGCGTTGGAGTGATGCTTACATAAGTATTTAAATAAATATATGTTAGTTTTTTTACTCTATAAGATAACTTGATCATTAATAATAAAACGAAGTTTGTAAACTTTTAAGGCAGACTATTCTAAAAGCAAGTACAAGCAGCGAGAAGTAACTAATACATAGTTTCACTCTACAGTAACCTAAAAATCGAGACGTGGTGTTGTACAACCTCTATGTGCCCAGGACATGAATATTTTATTTTTTTAATTAAATCTTATTTTCATGAATTATTTCGAAGTTCTGGGCTAGAAATCCGTTAAATGCTGCATTCGAACGTTCAATTCCGACACACAAAAACTACAAGGCAGATCCAATTAGTGCAGTTTACACGTAGTCGTTTAAAAGGGGTAAAGTGGATTATGCAGTTCACTTTCCACTTAGGTACCATGACAATATCAACTCACATATATCATCTCACTAATCTCAAGGTTGGGGCACCAAATACGTTTTCACGAAACATTTTCCCACCAAAACTTTCTAATGATGTTAAATTTCAAGTGAATATTTAGAAAATATGTAATTGAGGGCACCGTCACCAATGGTTGTGCACATAGTAAACAGACGTTTTTCATTCGATAAACCACTTACCTTTAAGTATTTGTAAGTACCCCTCAACGTAAAATTTGCAGAGTTTAAATAAGGCTCAGGTGAAGTCGCTGTTAGTGGCAGGTTCAAACTTTAGACTGCTTTTCGCGTGGACAGCTATAGCTACTTACCCAGCTCCAGATTTAGTTCAACTAGCTGCTCGGACATTCTAACACTTGATGAATGAAGTACCAAGCTTGTGTACAAAGAGGTTTTTCAATTAAAGTAAATATTATCAGTTACGAATAATACTCGTGAGCGAAACCGCGGGGTACTGCTAGTCTATATATTTAAAAGAGAACACTGACTGACTGACTGAATGAATGAATGAATGAATGAATGACATATCAAACTGCAGCCCAAACCCCTGGACGTAGACTCGTGAAATTTTTTGTGTGGGTTACCCTCAGGTCGTAGGCGAGCACTAAGAAGGGATTTTTCGAAATGCGACCTCTAAGGGGGTGAAAAAGGGTGAAATGTGTTTCCGAAGAAACGACGATATAACTCGAACCCGACGGCCTATCGTCGTTGTTTTCACATTGAAAAGCATATCAGCCAATTTAAGGATTTTTCGAAATTAAACATTTAGGCGGTGAAATGACCTTAAATGTGTTTTCTATTAACTTCCATATCTATCGAATTCTTAGGGATAGAGAGTTGGTATTCACTAAAAATGTTGCTTACGTAAATTCCAAGAAAGGATTTTTACGATTTTTTTAAAATTCAACTCCCAAGCAGTAAAAAGGGACAAAATGTGTTTTTTTATGAAAATAGGTGAAATGTGTTTTCGACTATTCCTCCATATCTATCGAACCAATCGAGATATCGAAGTATTTGCTTTAGATGATGCTTTCCTAAATATCCCAAATACTATTAAAAATAAATTTTCCAAATTCGGCCCCAAAGCGTATAAAATAGGTTATAGTGTGTTTTCGATTTAAAATCGATATATATCGATCACATTGATTTTTATATAGCGACGTGATTTTTGTTTAAGATTGATGCTTTCTCAAATACCTGAAAAGTAATTTCAGAATCTTCCGAAATTCGCCACCGAAGGAGTTGAAAAGGGGTGAAAAGTAATGATATGCGTTTTTAATTAACTGTCGATATATCTTTAACCCAAGGGGCCATTGTCGTGTTTTTCACGTCCAAGAGACACCAGTTAAGTAATATAAAATGTGATATGAGGGTACTTCGAAATTCAGTCTCTTCGGAGGTGAAAAGACCTTGAATGTGTTTTAGATAAATAGATAAATCCTCGATATCTATCGAACCTGTCGAGATATTTAGTTAATTTTGTTTCAGGGCAATAATTACAGAAATGATCGAAGAACGTTTTTTTTGTGAAATTCGAACTCTCAGTACTGTGCAGGGGTTACATCTGTTTTTTATGTTTTAATGAATGAGTGATTTTGGTTCTACTGAATGGGCTGCCGTCGTGATTTGCACTTCAATAGGATACTTATAGATATGTGAAAGATGTGAAATTAAAATATTTCGAATTTCGACACCCAAAAGGATGAAAAAGAACAAAATTTGTTTTCCTTCAATCCATGATATCTATCTAACCAGTAGATATATTGTGGTGTTGTTCGCTTCAGAGTGATGCTTACATAAGTATCTAAACAAAAGGTAATATGCTACCAGTTATTTATTTAATAAGATAATTTAATTATTAAGAAAAAATTGGTCTGTACACTTTCAAGGTCGACGGTTCAAAAACAAGTACGTCCAGCGAGAAACAAATTGTACGAGAGTTTCGATCTACAGTTCTTTCGAGACGTGTTGTTGTACAACCCATATGAGCGTAGGACAATGCAAACAAAAACTCTATGTATCCTTCCACCATCATGTGCTTCCCAGCTGACAATCAAAACATGTCAACAGTTAAGGTATATTATGATTGCAATAAAATCCTATATGTATTGTGATTTCCCCTTGATATTTTTTTAGATCTCAGACAAGTAATTTATTCTCAATACTGGCTGCACATTAATCTTACTAGGGTTAGGTGGACAATGCTAATGGTATTATTTCATATTACAGTAATGGATAGCCTACTCCACAGATGTTAAGTTAATATAGCTATTCAAAATTTAACTTTAATTATTTTATATTTTCCTAGGTATGCTCAAAATTGTAACATTTAATGGCATTACCAAAAATAAACAAAAATGTATGAGTAACTTACCTTTTACTTATTTTTACTTGACACCTAAAAAATTTAAATAATAGTTGTTTATTTGGTTACAACAAACTGAAGTTGCAAACGTATATGACAGCGCAGGTAAACATCTTTAAACTAAAATAATAAATAATAATAAATAAAATAATTCATGCAAGAATTTAGTTTTTTCTTTTGGTAATATGTAGGCCTACATCTTTGCAGCTGACAGGCACAAAATTTCACGTGGACTTGATATTAAATTGTACCACTTACTTGCTAAAAAATCATTAAACACGGACTTTTTCGTATAAAGAGAATTTATTGAGTCGGCTCCTTAAAAATACTTGTTTACATATAGGCCTACAACAAGAACCGTAAGTGTTTACCCACAAATTCTGTTAAAATAAAAGGTAGGTAACATTTATTTTTTCTGCAGCTCTTTTCTCTGAATGGATTACCTTCTTATTTAGCGAATGTTTTTATTTTTTTTTTATTTTTACACATGCTACGCTGCTGCAAGTTCCCGTCTTCCGAAACGCGTCTTAAAATATCCCGTTGTCGTTGGCGATTACAGGACAGGTATTTTAATCCCTGCATTGCAATATATCACAATTACATAAACGCACAAAACATTAAAATAACACCATACAAGAATCACAAATGCACATGAAAACACGAGAAGATCACACTCGTAAAGGCCGTCCTTTGTTTTGATTGCTGAACGTCACGTCATAATATCCAATTGGCATTTACAGGATTTTTTTTTTTAATCCCCACATTACAATATGTTAAATAAACGCACAGAATATTAAAGTAACACGTTATAAGAATCTCAAACACACACGAACGAGGTCACTTTTTCACACTCGCAAATGGTCGTGCTGTGTTTTGGTTACAGGTCGCCTGATAATGGTGCGGTTGTTTGTAATAAAAATTAGTTACAAAATTACGCGATTTATATAGAATAAAATAGTCAACTGACTAATGCTGAATACGGAGCCGTGTTATTATGTACTACGTTTCCTTCATAATGCTTACATACTTTTCACGTATAATACACAGTACCACATAGTACTGTCGGCGATGGAAGTTAACCGATTTGCTGCCACTACTGCTACAGCAGGTCATATGATCACGTCCTGTTGTTTTAAATTGTATGTTATTCTGCCGCGTGTTTGACACGTGTTACAAATATTGGTAGCATCGGCTGTCAAAATAGGGAATTCTTACATGGGATAGACTGTAGTTCCTACTCAGCATATTGCAAGGTTTGTATATGATTTTATACAGCGTTTACAAAGCTTTTATTTGGAAAGTGTTTTCCACAGATTGGAGACCGAAATATGTAGTTATTTCTAATTCCATTGCATTTATTGTTTTATAACTTCAGTTTATATGCTTGTTGACATAAATAATGAATTATTTTCGTCAAAGATTGTCTTTAAAACGTCAGAAATGAACTATTCGCTCTTACAGTGACTTGCTTTGTTCAAATCAATGCCGTCTTTTGTAAATAAATTCTTGGCTAAAATTCAACATTGTGTAAATGTTTTTTATACAATCTGTAAGGGAATTTGATTTTGACTTTGATTTACGTTATTAAATGATTGAACATCTGGATCATTATTATTAAATGATTTAACAAATTTTGTCAAACATTTTGGTTATCAGTTGGCAGCCAAACATGGCCGCAAACAAATCACGAAACGATTTTTTCTTCGTTATCAGTGTTTATACATAAAGCTGGTAATCTTCGTCGAATAGATTAAAACTGTAGCGAACTGATTAGAACTGATAAATTTTTTAACGTCGTTTTGAAGTACTTTGTTTGTATTGATCGAAGAGAAGAAGGAACAGAGGTATTTTTAGGGATTTATAATACAAGAAATTTGATGGAATTTTTTTTAATTTAACAAACCGTATAGTCATTCGTTTTTTTTCTATTAACAAACAAATATTATGCTCGCTCATCAACCATGTAAATTTATTTTCTGTGAGTAAACCATGGATAAAATAATATTTTCCAGTTTTCAAATACAATCGATTCTTGTTATGAATATTCCGTGCCCTTTGACAGGACAGTTTTGTTTGTAAAATGAGGAGGGGTGTGGTAATTAATGTTATGTTTATAGAACTCGATTTTTTCTGTGTTGACAAGTGCGTTGTACATAGACACTCGATTAGTTTCAAGGAATGTATGAGTCCATATTTGTTAGCGCCGGTCTTACTGTTTACTTGGCAAACTTACACGCAGCCACCCTAAATATATACCGTGACCTTTTAGCTGACAGCCATGTGTTGGTCTTAGTAATGAATGTAGTCCTCCAAATAACAAAATATTTTGTCAAGTTGGACAGGCTGTGTAGATTATGACTGGTCCTCTAATTACGTCATTTTGTGACCTGGACCATGACCGTTACTTCGATGACCAAAGGCCAAATTTAAACTTAAGAAGTGTAAATCTGCAGGCAAATCTACGACGAAATAAGTTTTAATAACTTTTGAGAATTTAAATTTCGTTTGTTATTTTAACTATGAATGTGAATTTATGTTGAAAGAATTTATAAAAATGTAACTGATGATTGGTTCCCTTTGTTATAGTAATTGCAAAAAAGTGGTGTTATTAAGCACGAGCCTTGTCGAAAATTTCTAGTCATGTTAACTTTGACCACGGCCACGTTCGCCTGAAATATGATGAATAAAAAAAAATGCCCTCATTAAAATGGTAATATTACTGCTAGTGGTATATTAAACGTTTATATGTAAAAAAGGATTTCAATATGAATACTTCCTTCCCTCCAACAAAATTTCTGGCTACTCCACTGTAGACGTTTACGAAAATTCATGACATCAGTCTCGATACGGGGAAAATTTTAACTCGATGCAATTAAAACAGAAACCGGAGTAACATTAAATAATTTGCTGCTGTCGTAATATTCAGTAAAACACATTATACGTAGACTTATTTTGAACTCTCGTCATCTTAAAACCCTGAATTGCTCCATGTAACCTGGTTAACCTGGTTAACCTGTGGTGATGGTGAAAACCTGGTCACGTGACTGAGCAAATTTACTTAACTCTAGTAGGTTTCTTCTCGCAAACGCCTCTCATCGCCATCGCCGTTTTCGATAACCTCACAAAATGATATTTATAATCTTAATTCCCATTTAAAAAATAAACAAACCAGCATAAACAGACTATCGCAATATTCACTTGCGGTGTAGCGACTACCCAGATCTTACAGAAACTTCAAACGCTTGGTTACAAACGCTGTAACTTATCCCTTAACTTTGACCTACCTAAGTGTGTCAGATGCCAAGGAGAAAAATCTTACAGGATATTACTGAACAACACCGACAAACTCCGGCAGGTGATTCCCTGTTGAAAAAAACAAGCAGAACTTACGCTTTGCATTTTTCGCCTAAACTTAATATTAAGTGAGTAATGAGACTCGGAAACTAAATTACATTAAAAAAAAGTATTTTTAGCGTTGATTAATGCTGTTGGGACCTTCAAACCAACGGCAAAAACAACTTGATACCTTCCACCCTTATGAAAATAATAGGGGTGGCTATCCTATAATTGCATGCGACTATTTTACCGTCAGGATTTTCGAACATTTGATGATGGTTTATTGAGAAATGAGACCTGCGTAACAAAAAAGGTCCTCATGTTGCAACTGTGTAGGACATATCGTTTATGCTCAAAACACATCTGAATATCCGCGCAGACATACAGGGCCTAGACCTTAGGCAATTCTTGCGAACATCCATGTGATGTGTGCAGCGTACACACGATGGTGGAAATTCACAGTAAACAAGTACTTACAGTACTGTTAAAGTCTCAGATCAGTTTGTTGCTAGCATTCTGCGTATCGTAGCAGTTGTGGACGAAAATGGTAGGTCCCAGGCAGCTGAAACGTGTTTAAATGGTACTGTGTTCGTCATGCTGATAGTAAACCAAACACGAATAACTTCGTGAAGGTAATACTTGGAAAAGGAAAATAATAGTGCAGTGTCGGTATCAATGTGTTTTCTCTAAAGCATGCTATCTCCCAAATTTCAGGATTTTAAAAGTAATTGATTTGCATAAACGTTACGACCCCCACACGATGCAGCAATAAATCGGGTATGTTACACCTTTAAAAATGTCGTAGGTCATGATATTCACTTAATTTGTAACATGGGTGTGATTGCAAACACATAAACAGTTCAGAGAGCTTAGTCTTGTCGAAATAAACAGTTTTCTCCAAACTCCTTAAAAAAGTAGCATGCTTGCGTGATAGAGAATGTCGAGCCGTGTAGGCTAGTTGCAATACACATGCAGAAGTAGTGCGGGTTGCGATCGTGGATCAGATGCATTTAAAAAACTAAGTATAACGTGATAGCAATGCATACCACTGTACTGTGCACAAGCATTGAAATTAAACAAATAAAGACATTAACAGCCACAAAAAACAACAAACGTAAAAGCGTTTGTATCACTTTAGAATCAGCAACATGCATAAAGAATTTCTTGTAGGATTGAAGAGATTAGGATGGCTCTTAACATTTCAGATTTTGGAAGCCGAAGAGGGGTGGCATGGTGTGTATATGGAGTTACACTGGCAATGGAGGATAATCAGCAATCAGACCAGCTAACTGAAACACTAAAATTAGTCCTCATTCTAAAACAAGAATGAGTCTGAGGATCTCTTAGTTATTGAAATTTATGTAATAGTGGCATAAAGTAAAGCCAACATTACTCTTTTAGCTGTAAACCTCCATTTAAATTGTAAAAAATTAAGTTGGAGAGCTCATAGACACAACAAAAAACTTTGAATGGCAGTATGGACGCACAATGCAAACTAAGTAGAACTGAATGAGAGAGGTCTGATAATTAAGTTGTGACATTTCAGGCAGATTGTAGCACTCCACGTGACAGAAATTAGCATTACGAAACGAAAACGCGATGGAATTACAGCAACAGCACGTAATTCTAGATCCAGTTATACGAACAGTTTTGTGGGTTGTGAGGTTTCAGACCAGTCAGGAATTCAAACTGAAGTTAAGTCATAAATGGTGGACGTGAAATTCGTGTGAACATAGCAAAGTGCTTTAAGTCAATGTAAGGTATACGTACTTGGAACAGATACAGCCCGTTAGTGATAATCATTGTACGGAATGCCACCCACATAATTTATATGAACGGTACGTATAGAAAATTATTACGTTAGTAAAAAATTCGTAAGTTTATTTCTAAACGGAAAATTAACACTAATTGGAAACCCAGTTTGGGGCATTACTTTTACTTTTTTCTTTTAATTAAACGAAAATAGTACCCACTAGCTTTACTACTTCTTCGAAACCCCCAACAAGTTTTCAGTTTATTAGCCAAAGAAAATTAAACAAGACAAGAGAAAATACATTCGTGCTTGATTTTCGCACACAGGTGCACATATAAAAACTGAATATTCGCTGATTGATAGCCAGTGTATTTCATGTTCAATCCGTGTGTAGTATACATTGGTGTGCATTTGTTGAATATGTTATGAATTCTAAATTTTGCAATTTTTAATATAGCTCTTCTTCAATGATAGAAGAATGCCAAAGGTGTTTAGTAAGGACAAGCTAAATTTATACATATAATGTTCATCGTAACCACAAATACGGAAGTGATGACTTCCACAGACTTTAAATACTTGAGTTTATAGCACATAATAAAGTTATACAGTACTTTGCTGTGTTTTTTATTATTCTCTAGTGTGATAAAATAACTCCACAGTGTTCAGTTGTATTCATTTTTGTCACATATGCTGACTCCAGATGTTTGTAAAAGGAACAGCGCAGTATATTTAAAACTGCACTGCATGTTTTCCAGTCTTCTGATTGATACGTAAATCTATCTTTAACGGGGTCTCACCTAATAATTCAAAATAATATATTGTAACAATGAGCTGAAAAAATTACTTTATTTTCTCTTTTCTTTCATGTGTTGGTGGTCTTTGTTAATTATTGTGCTATTTTATGTGCATAAACTCGTGTAATTATATTATGTTGTTTGAATGTATATGTGCCACTTCAGCTGTTGTGACACAAAAATTGATCAAATAAATAAATAAATAGAGCTGTATGTATGTGTATGTGTGTAGAGGGAGGTGTCATAGTATAACCGCAAATATGAGCAATAATTTTAAATTTCAGCTTCAGCGGTGTAGAAAAACTCTTTATCCTGATTGCGTCATGTTAGATGCACGCATCTAATACTAACTCATGTTAGCGAGTAAATTTTGAAGACTATGAAAACTTAACTGATAGGTTACTTCCAGACATATTGGCAGGATTTGAGAAAACTAAAAACGAAATAAAGCATTAACAAAAGTTTGGTGTCATACGTTTAAGATGCGCTTTGTTATAGAGTCTTAGCTAAGAGAACCACACGTTCTTCTATGTTCTCTGTTTAGCTACGTTAGTAATGAGAGTATACAACCCCCTCTCTCAGCCCTTAGATAATTATTTAAAACTTACTAAATTTAAATACTGGAGTAGAAATAATTTTTTGAATGAAAAATAATACGTATTGAAACTTAAAATATCTTTCCATGTGAAACTGGGGTATTATTGTATGTTGTTTGTAAGGGCGTTCACGTGACTAAAAGTCATAAATTTATATTTGCATGTCATAGTGTTCGTTTTATAGCCTACATGATAATTGTGACTACATTTTCAACGTGTAAAAACTGTTTATCTCTCATAGTCTTCCCATAGCAGCATGTTAACCAAGTGACTTATCCGAATGAAATAATTTACGCTGAATTGAGATATTATGGGCCATATGCTACAACATTTAAAAACACACAATGAAATTCCTTAGTACGTTTTAAAAAATCTGAAAACGATGACAATTTACGTCATTTACGGAAATCTTCAAAAGAAGACAAAAGTACTTTGTTGTGTTTTATTTTTTATATTTTAGCATATTGCCCATAATATCTCATGTAAATGTAGATTATTTCATTGGAGTAAGGCACTTGGTATTTCTTATTTCTATGTTCCCGTAACATGCAAACTCTGACATTGACATGCTGCTAGGTGAAGACTATGAGAGCTAAACAAATTTTAAAAGGGGTTAATGTAGTCACAAGTAACGTCTGTAAAACGAACACTACATAGCGCAAATATAAACTTATTAATTTTTGCCACATGAACACCCTTAACAGCCACCTGCATGACTCTGTTTCCGTTGATGAATCAAATACGGAAGTAGTTCTGACGTATGTACGGAGTACGTTATTGAGAGTTTAAATTATTTGTTACATGACTCAGTTGCTTAATTGTGTATATTGTTTTGCACAAAACACGAAAATATTTTGCAATTCGTGCTGTAGTCGTTAGCGTAACTACTACTGTATGAATTAACTTAGGTTATATAGCTACTTGACACACGACATAAAATATAAAAAAAAATGTTCGCTTGTTTTATGAATAGTAAGTAAAGTATTTCAGAATTCTCGGCCAGATTTTAAATTAATTCCGCTATGAATATCTTCATGTATTTTAGGGAATCCCCCTGTCGTTTTCTTTTATCTCGAGAAACTGGCTATCCGTCGTCGCACTTAAAATTTCACTATCGTAATCACTGGATTTATTCTCATATAGTAATAAATGCACAGAAGTTAAGAAACCGTGGAGAATACAAAGGTTCTTTGTAACTCCAGCATCCCCTTCTCCCCACAACCCCATTTTTATGTTAGAGTTTAACGTAGCAGGTATACCCTTCTAAAATAGTAGGTTATTGACAATCACATTACAACCACATTAAGCACTTTTACAGTGTTCTGACCACGTTGTTGTGTTTTATGGCCTCTGTTATAACCTGCATACAATGATGTATTCTTATAAAGGGGGATAACCCACTTGTTCAGATACGAAGCTGCCCACGTCTCTTTTCATAATTCCACTGCCCTAGTCAACAAAAATACTTTTAACTTGTTTTTTATTAGTTGGTTGAAGGTAAGGTGGGTGTTGGTAAAACTCATCGCCGTCGTGGAAAAAAGTGGGAGGAAGGGGTTTGATGCTATTACTTCGCACAGCAGACTTTCATAGCGACTGCTGTTTCAGTGATTTTCACTAAGTTTTTACTTCGCAATCGGGGAGAAATCTTAAATATCTTCCTCCCAAGTTTAATAAGAAATATCATAACTGATATAAAAGAATACGTCTGCTTATCGGAAAGTTAATGTTGACAGTGGACTGTACATATGTCTGATTATTTTTGTGATACCATGGCTCTATTTAAAGAAGTAATATTTCAGAAAGAGGTCCACGAAAATATTTGTTGTCTTTGTTATCCTAGTAACTATAATGAATGAGGTAGTTGAAATATATAAATGTTATGTTTCATAGAATATCAGCGTGTCCCGTGCTTTATGCATAGATACTTATGCTAGTAATTTCGACTGAGTTAAATTGTAGTGGTAAATACAAAGAAGGCATTAATGATGTCCATAGTTTCTCCAAAAGTAGCGACGAAATTATCGGAAGGGTGACTGGATTGCCATAAAACAACTCCTGTGAGAGTATGCAACACGTTTGACTTCCCTACCACAGGGGCTGCGCACTGAGAGGAAAGTGCAGTTGATTTAAGGCCTTGTTACGGAGTTTTGCAGTGATTTCGAAAATGTTTTTTTTATTGCTACCTAATACTCATATCAAAATTTTACTGCACAGTTTTGACGCTTATATGTTATAATATGTAGTTGAATTTTTTTGTAGAATTTTACTGAACGGTTTTTTTAGATTTCATTACCCAAAGTACCACGTTTTTCGTCGTGAAAATAAGCAAAAACGAAGAAAATTATTTTTTTTTGTTGGCGAATGGTACATTATTTAGAAAAAACGCGTCCACAGTATTGTGTATCGTGTGATTGCACATTGACTCAAATTTTTTCAAAAGTTTTGGTTAAAAATATTTGAGTTATTGGCAACAGTCTGAAAAAGACTCGGGAACAAACCCTTGAACAAAATTTGATTGGCGTAGCCAAAGTATTTGTTTGTGTGCGGCAAAAATAAATATTTTTGTTGTTTAAAGAAAATTACTTTGTTGTTTTATTTTGCTGCCCAAATACAATATTTTGTCAATATTTATTTTACTGTTCATATATTTTTGTGTCGAGCCACTAGAAATTTGTCGAGCCCGGGACCTCTCGCATTGAGGATCACTAATTAATACCCATGGCCAAGAATGAACGCTGGGGAATGACACATCCTACTAGATTTATAGCTCATAAAATGCGTGAAGCTTACGCAGATGTATATTAACAAACACGACTTAATTTTTAATTTTCTGTAGAAAGTGTTTTGCCGAGATTGTTTGTACTTAATGAAGCATCATTAAATAGAATTACACATGTATAGATGTATGCCTAATGCTGTCTATGGCAAAATAACTTTCGGGCTGT
This sequence comes from Medauroidea extradentata, assembly GCA_003012365.1. Classification (NCBI taxonomy): domain Eukaryota; kingdom Metazoa; phylum Arthropoda; class Insecta; order Phasmatodea; family Phasmatidae; genus Medauroidea; species Medauroidea extradentata. Next base: position 52,740 of record PNEQ01035099.1, on the reverse strand, counting down.
GTTTACCAAGTAAGTTATGCATAAACAAGGGCTAGGTTGATGTAACAAAATTTACATGTGTGCTGCACTTTAAAACAATTTAATATATCTATGTCATTTTCGTGCACATTTATACTTACAACAAAGGCTAAGTGTGGCGGCCCCTGTATTCTACGCAAATTTCACTACGACACACCATGTCCAAGGACATCCTTCATTACAGAAATGTTTCCAGCTGCTGCAAAGATCCGTCCGACAAGATCTTCTGACTCCACCGTAATCTCGTAAGTTCCACACGAGCCCCCAGAAGAATCCAACGGGTCAAGGTAGGATGGCCGTGCAGGCCTGGCTGTGAGCCCCATGCTTTCGCTCAATAGGTCAGAGAATATATTATTGACGTTACTTACAGATTATGTGTGCACAATGGGTTAGCACCGTCATATCGTAACATTTGTCGTCTGAGACGTATGGAACACTCCATTACCGAAGTAAAGGTAGAAAATTCTTCTCCAACTTGAATTTATATTTGTTGCAACGCATTTTATTATTATTTTTTATTTGACAGTCCCAGAGCTTAGAAAATAACGTGCTACGGAGTTCAATAAATAACCAATATAATTCTTAATTAATTAGGCTTGTAGAATTGCAGAAGTTAAACATTAAAAATTGTCATATATGTAACTCCCCAAACCACGTTAAGAATATGTACTTGTCATCTTCGAAATTCTGCAAAAAGTATTCCGTGAGTTTATGGTACCGCCACAAAGAACGATTGCAGCGACGTACGACGTATCACGAGGAGATGTATGTTGTCTCGCTTAGTAACAGCGGGTAGAGGTGCCACAAGGCAGCAGATCAACTGAATTACGGACCACAAAACATCTCAAGACATGACTGAAAATGTCTGCAAACACTATTTTTAAGTCATTTAATGATGTCTGCAGGCGGTACTGTTTCTAGTATACTTCTTCTTAAGACAGATTTTGATGGTTGGCTGGAAATAATTTATTTTATACTCAGAGCAAACACTTTGAAGTCTAAGACTTGCTGCACAATGCCATTACACAAACGTGTAAAGTCATAACTCGACCAAACAAATATTTAACTGTATTTTTTAACGCACAATAAATAAACCACTTCTTAGTCAAGCATTACGTATTTAAGTTTGAAATTCTTATAAGTTCGAAATTCGTTCTGAGATGTACGATGGGAAAATAGTATTTTCACAACAATTCAGACACAACAATATAAGAACTATGCAAAAGTTTACTTATATTTTACAGTAAAATAAGAACGCGAACATTTTTCTTTGCGTTCGCACATTTGTTTTGGTTAGCTAACAAAACCGTTCAATTAATTTTAATGCGTATCCGAGAATGTTCTAGTTTTTGTTTATTGTTGTAATTTTGCTAAACATTTGGCAAATTTTTTTATACAGTAAGAAAATCATACAAAAGCAGCAATATTTTGTCAAATGAATAGTTTTCATTAACTGTATTTATATTTCTATATCCCTTTCAATCCTAGCACTCGGCAATACACAAATTTAATGTCATTGAAATAAATGACTACTAGCTGCCCCTCAGAGATACAATTAGAAATATGGAAAATTAAGTTATAGTTTTTTATTACGAATTACGTCATATACTAACAATACTGTGAGCACAAATGAAATGAAGCTTATCAAATGAAAGAATGTCCATTGTCGTTCAGCAAACATCATTATCTCTAGTTTAGTAGTGTTTGCCGATACATTAGAGGAGAGATTTGCTGTTCGTATTTGACCCATATTGCGTGGTCGTCTCGCGACCTTGAAAAGCACGAAGATCATTAAGCACGTATAACTTCTACAAATACAGGAGATTTACTCAGATCGTCGCATCGTTACGGAGTCGAAATTTAGTCGTGTTATTTCCATCATGAGACGCTGTGACTTTACGTCAGCCTTTGCGCTGTTCTTAGTAAGTTTGTGTTCTGCACAGCCACGAGAAACTACGCCTCTCGCAGGAGGGATCGTTGAAGATACTTTCGGTAGTGTTGACTCGCAAACTGTAAATCGTTTTACGCTGAGAAATAAAAATGGAGTGGAAGTTCAAGTCATATCGTATGGAGCCACTGTGATATCCATCAAACTTCCGGATAAAAGTGGAAGAATCGACGACGTGGTTCTAGGATTTGATAACATTGACGGTGAGTAATCATAACTTACATCATTAAAAATTATAATATACAACTTGATTTATCGAGTGCGGTAGTGCAGGGTTGAAGCACTGTATTTGTATTCGGGAGGACCAGAATTCGATTCCCGGTCAGTGTTTCATGTTTTATAGAATTACTGGTGTGACTGTATACGTGTTTTATCTCTCCGCGTCCCTGATAAGCTGAGCAATGATCATGTCTCTAATTATCCCTTAAAAGACGTTAAGCCCTTCCACTTACAATACGCGTAAGTTTTATGAGATAAGTTAAAGTTTTATGTACCTTTGTTTATAAAGGTAATTTTTATTCGTACTTGTTTTATTTTCACACACACAAATTACTGTGTACGTGGCTTAATTTGCTATTTAATAATGTTGTTATTTATTCCTGAACTTGTTAGGAGGCAAGTTTATGGTCAAAGTGAGATAGTTGCAACAGAACATAGGTTTATTATGTTTCGATCTTTTTTACAAACTGTCACCAAGCACAGTGGGCTCGCATTCTAAAAACGCGATTAAATTTCGGTACACTTATCCTGATTTCGGTCTCACATTATTTTCCGTCTATAATGACCTCACTGTCAATTAGACGTTAAGCCTTACCTAACTACCTATCTGAAAATGCAGTATCATCATGAAGTTAGAAAAAAAATATCAACAAACACGCTACTAAAATACCACAATAGTAGTTTCCATTATTGTGAGTGCCAACCAAACCAAAGTACCGTTTGTTTTATTTGGAAAACCACGCAACCAAGATAAATTATATATTTCATTTGTAAAATACATAGTTTCTTCGAACTCCCTCGAAGATTTTGAATACGGGATAATCATTTGAGGGGTCCATGTTCACACGGCAGAACACACAGAAATTCAAAAGAGAATTATACCAGCCTATGTACAGGTAAAAGGCAGAAAAGGAAGGGGCAGACATAAGAAAAATTATAACAGCTAATCACACACTTTTCTCTGAAGTAATTCATGGTTACGTCGTAAATTGTTATGCCGGGTGATATGTAGATAAATAAAAATATTATTTATCCAGTAACAAACTAATGATGAGAGTAACAATTCTTTATGCCTCACATTTTTAATATATTTCGGAGTTTTTATCATCTATTGCTAGAGCCACGATTTTTACATAATTTGGTTTCAATATCTTACGTGTACATCTACAGCTTTGCCTCATGGTCTGTGATTGGATGTTTTAACTCTGGCTTGTCTCGGGGTTCTACTGGAAAATCACAAACTTACGGTGTCAGAATAACCTTATTGTGATTGTTGTAGTCAAATGAAAGGAACGTCTGAGCAAAGACACGTTGCCAATAATAATGGTGGAAAAATATCTATGTATGTAAAATATTTAAAACGCCCTCTCTCATTCATAGCGCACAACTAAACATGTCGTTCCATGTAACTGGCTTCTTGTTAGAGGAAACTGTTGTCAAAACAGTTATCTCATGTGTAGCGCTGTGCGCCCAGTTACTCCGTATTTGAGGGCGTGATGCACAAACTCTCTTGTAAGTAACTCCATAGGAAGAAACCCGGCGTGTCTCGGTGACTTGAGGTTATTGCAAATTTTCTGGACGTCAAAGAAGCTTGCCATTATCGTCATGGAGGCGAATGCCATATACCATGTCAGCTCGACAACAAGATACTCGACAAACTCAATGAAAATCCGTCAGTACTATTGGCCCCACTATTCTCTGTGCATAGATTACGCCCCAAAGCTCAACTTTAACTGGTAACTGGGTATATATGCACCTCGTTAGGCCAACATGTGGACTTTTGGTAGAGTATAGCCGTATAAATGGAACCATGCTTAATCCGTGAAACATGTGATAGGTAACATGCCTAACGTTAGTTAATCATTCTTAGAGATGATGATTTATTGCGAAAAAATTTGACTGTTTGTGGGTTTCAACGTACGTTCTGATTAACAAAAGATTACTGCCTTTCGCTTGTACTTGGAACTGTTTCCCTATTTGACAGAGCCAATAAGAATACCGCTATTGTATTATTTGATGCCTGCTATTGGTCTGCAGAGAGCTACGCTGTGTCCGACGTGTATCACCCAATCATTTATGTTGCAAGAAACTGAAATATGTTCAAGGGTATGTTGGCACAAAACATTTTCGCGATATAGCACCTTCTCTACTCATTGTATCATCATCGTCTGCCTCATGTAAATCATCGACAACCGTAACTTCAAATGACTTCTGGATGAGAACCTTTCTCTGTCAAAAGAAGTAGGAGTAGGCCACATGTGGTCTCCCGCGACAAACATCTTAGTGACTTACAGAGTAAATGCTTCAGTCGTGTCTGGACGACAGTCTCAGCAGAAGAAATGGATGATATTTGCCCCATTCACTCACCAGAAATCCAGTTATGTCCTAGTTCCGTAAAGGTATCTTGACTGTGTTCCTTTCTCTAGGACTTCGAACACCAAATTCTCTCTGGCACCCCTTTGGGGTAGTAGTAATTTCATTTGTAACCCGACATCATTGTTTCATAATAAATAACAGTTGTAGTAGCGTATACTGCATTGTTACAGCTGCATTAGCACACTATGCGAAACAGCTGCCTCAATTAAACAAAATAGCAACTGCTCCGTGCCGTGACAGTAAAACTGGACTCCAAAATATACCCTCAATTCGACGCTGCAAACGAGGCAATGGCAAATAAATAAATGTATTCGTCCTATATCAATTATACTGTAGTTGATTATTGAAGTTCACATAGTTCTTAGTATCGATGTCTGCCAAATCGTCTGTTGTTTCAAAACACAATAAATTACATTACCTGTGGCATTTATGCAGTTTTATGAAACTTCAGCGACGGACATCAGCACACATTATCGCCCGCAGCATATCGAGAAGCAATTATTGGTGATACATTTAGAATTGTTAAGAATGGTTGGTAAGATTTTATGCCAACGCGGAATATATCTCGCCGATTGGCTACCGCAGGCTTACTTTTCATGTCATCCATTGGCCATTATATCCTTAACAGGAAGCCATAGTCGAAACAATGTAATGTTCAGCGACGAATTCTGTGATGTTTGATGGATTTCTATGTATTTGAAGAACATCGCACAGCCCGTCCATATGGGGGTATTGGTATTGGGCGCTATCGTTTCCGACAGCAGCTGTCCTATAGTACAAACGCTGTTATAATGACAAGCTCTGCATCGGTCCGTGACACTACTGTATTTGAACTCAGCGCGTCTGAAATGCACGTTCACTGCAGGTCAAATATTTTGTTTAAAACTTTCAGATACGAGAACAGATAGAAATGTGCAGTTTGTGGCACAATATTCACACAAGCCTAAAGTTTTGTTTGGTGTATGTTAGTGCAGGTTAGTCAGTGAAAAAAAAAGGCTCACTCACACTTTCTCACCGATGACCATGATTCACAAGAAACTGAAGCTGCGTGTCTACAAGATGCAATTCCTGCACGCGCTTCAACTTGATGACAGGCCGAAGTGAAAATTATTTGCAGTTAAGATGCTGAGTCGCATCGACGACGACCCAGACTTTCTGACAAAGGTGATGTTTACGGACGAAGATAGTTTTCATGTGTCCGGGAAGGTAAACCGTCACAGTGTGAGGATACGGGGCTCTGAGAACCCTCACGTTAGCGCGGAGCTTGTGCGAGACAGTCAGAATGTGAATGTTGCTTGGTTTGCTTCATGACCGTGTGGTGGGGCCCTATTCCTTTTCAAAGGCTTCAACAACCTTAACTGTTTACCTGGACATGTTGGAACAGTTTGTATTTACACAGGTCAAAGATCTGCAACCTAACATTATACTGCAGTGCAGCAGGATGGTGAAAAGTTGGAAACGACCTTTTGGGACATACTGTAATGTCCCCATAATACCCATACCAATGTACCGAAAATTTACTGCGTATTATTTGGCATTTTTATACTGCTAAGAAAAAGTGCTGTTTGTACAGGTTGAATTTTTGTTAATTTTTATATGAAATATTGTCATATATCATGAACATTACTTTTGGGACATACGCCATTGCGGGCCAATGTTGCCGTATTTCAGAAAAACCAGCAATAAAACAAAAACAAATGAATAACAGCCAATAAGATGTAATCAACAGACATAAAACATACAGATAATTCCTGAAGGAATTGTGGGGTTTTCTGCAATATGGCAACATTCGCCCGCAATGGCGTACGTCCGAAAAAAAAAAAACTTTTATGTTCATAATACCAACACATTACAAGAATCGTTCAAAGATCACAATAAATATCATACTTTCCCGACAATTGTATTCCAAGTGTTCGGTCTGAAACGTACAACATTTATTTTGAATAGTGTCGTAGAACTCGAAGAAACAGAAGTACCTACTAGGAGTATCTGTGGCTACTGTTGTATAGTCAGACCTCCCGCTTCCTACTATGGTGTCTAGAGTCAACACAGACCAGACTGTATAGATTCATATTGTGTGGAATAATTCAAACGTTTTTCACTGTGAGAACTATTCATAAAATTGTAGTAGAGTGATACAGAGTCGACAGGAAAATGTCTTAAAAATTAATTTGTTTTTATATTCCAAGATTGCTCCTCCTGGGTTGTGTATGCGTAGCCAGTCCGCGTTCATGAAATACTTGTTTATCAGGCTTCTAGTCTCAGCAAAACAACGCTGTATTCCACAGCATTGAGATGTCTCCTGGGCGTTGACTTAGGAGGAGATCATTTTTCCCTGGACGCCAAGGTACCCTGACTGTATTCCATTAGAGCCAGTAACTTTAGAATCATTTTATACACGCGAAATATTTAACATTTTGATACATGAAACACCAGTCAGACGCTACCAAATAAATGCCAAAAACATTGATGCAGAGGGGAGGGGGAGATAAGGTCTGGTCTCTGCGTGATTAAGATATTTTTATATTAGGCCTAACTATTTACGAATGATTTTATATAATTTCCATTATATATTCTTACCAATCGTACAGTCCTGAAATACTAAAACTAGCTGTAAGTAAGGGCTTTGACCTTCTGAACGTTTACGACCGTTATATTGGTTTCATCTGCTGTTAAAATAGTACACCTGAATACAGAGTACAGTTAACTGCAGTCAATGTTATAGTTAGACATCTCACGACCCAAAGTTTGATTTTTAGCTGGTTAAGTGTTAGTGCTGCCTATGTTTAGATAGCACAACGATTATAAATAAAGAATGTTTATCATATTCAGTAAACCACTTGTTCTATTGTAGTAAAATTTTATAGTTTTGACAGTTCATCATACCGCATTTGATCTAAGGTTTATTGTTTTAAACCTGTGATTATGGAATCGTGTGAATAAATCAAATTTTAAAGAATGTTTATTATATTAAGTGAACTATTTGGCCGATGTAGCAAAAATTTTTAATAGTGACAGGTCATCATCCAACATTTCATTTTAGTGGGGTTTATGGTTTTAAGTATGCCATTTTGGAATATGAAATCATGTGGATAAATTAAGATTTAATGTTATATTTTGAAAACTACTTCTAGCCCAATTATTTATCGTCCAAGCTTTGGTTCACAGAACAAGGAGGGTACTTTGGTTTTAATACGATATAACTTTTTGAAGTTCCGCCGTTTTAAAAAATAATACGACGTGTATACATAAAGGTTTTAGGTTATTGTCAGGGGAATACTACACAATATGTAACCAAATTTTCATTTGGAAAGTTTACAGTATCAGCTTCAATTTTAGTATAGTTTTAGATTGTAGGTCCCCTATTCCTAAAGATAACATTGCATGGTTAAATACAGATGTTATGTCGTATTTCGTTTATTACGAGGCTCATAAAAACCATATTTGATACTTTGTCTGTTAACAATCCAAGCTATCATTTTAAGTACGACTTAGTGCTGTAAGTCCGTCAGTTTGGAAGGAACACTATAAATAAATATTTTTGTACTATTTCGAGAGTAAATGAGATGATTTTAACGATATTTTTTATTTTTATAGTTACTCATTTAAAATATATGTAAAAAACGATTTGTTGTTGTAGGTAAGTCATTTTGAAAACTAGCTCGTCTGAATATATGAATATTGTATGCCATATTTTGGGAACTTCAAAGTCGACTGTACAAAAAATTTGTATTCTTTGTCAATATATCATTTAAGATTTCGGAGTAATTTTCACCAATATTCAATAAACTGAACTTCTAGTTAAAATTCTGTAGTTGATACTGCACTTATATGAATTTAATTTCTCGTACAACGTGGTACATATAATATCAGTGCGCTGAAAGCAAAATTCTCCTACCCAATTTTTTTCTTATTTTGATATCCTTACACACTGAAGTAGTTGTAAGTAGTATTACGTATAATATAAGAAAAAATATAATATAGTAGCTGTAGCAATGCGCTGTTGCTGAAGAGTGAACTAAAATAAAAAATGAACGTATTTTTTACTGCTGTAAAACTTTTTTCTTCATATAGTGTGTTTCGAGTGCAGTACTGACATTTTTTCAGGTTATCTACAAAGCAACAATCCTTATTTTGGGGCAGTGTTAGGACGTGTTGCCAACCGAATCAAGAACGGACGTTTCAAAATTGGGAATGAAACGTACCAGATAAGTCTGAATGACGGAAACAATACACTGCATGGCGGATTGAAAGGATTCGACAAGGTAATTTCTGATACTGTGTTAAATTATTAGTTTTTATTTTCTGTAACTGTCACAGTTGTTTTTCTTTACTATGCGATTGTTTCTTGTTTATATCAAAACTAACACTGTAAACACAATATTTTAACTCTGGATGACGGAGTCACAACACTCCATTTACACTTTCAAAGGAACGCTAGTCGTCTTTGATATAGTTTTGGTATTATTAACACAAACAGGTTAATATTTCTTTCAGATGTCTGTTTCTAAATCTTGTATGTCATTAGAACCCTAAGTGGATATATTTGTGCTTATTTAGAAACCCTATCTGGTATAATTAACGTCATTATTCCATAGTACGTTGTGTATACGTCATTCCCCGCTTATTTAAAGTTATAATTGCTCTTTGAAAGTGTAATGGCAATGTTATTGTCCCGCCGATAGTGTTTATAGAGATCCTGTGAAGACGTGCAGTCTTACTCTGACCGCTCCCATATTGTAGCCTTAGTGACGACATACAAAGTTGAATATGGTTTTACAGAAATATTAATTACGTGAATATTAAAATTAGTGTTTATAGTAAAAAAAAGATTGTATTATACACCAAGTGAGCGCAGATCTTCGTATAATGGAGCAGATACTAATGGAAATTCTCCTTCCAATGATTGGTCTACTATGACGTAGCCCCAGTGCTCTCCTTGGTAGGCAGTAGAGGTGAAGGGATCATCTCGGCCGGGCTACGGGCGAACAGTGTGATTGTAATCAAGGACCACATTGCGGTATTGTTGACTGGTCAGCATACTCTATAACCGGACACGTACTGCGCTCAGCCAAGTGCTCCTCTGCGGATATGCATACATTAAGTTAGATGTTGGTTTAAGTGGATTAGCGAAGCATTGATACAAGCTGGTCTTTTCGGCACATTTAAAACACAGTCATTTTATTTTGCAGAAATTATGGACTTCTTATATCGAAGAAGATAAAGTGGTATTCAGCTACGTAAGTACGGATGGTGAAGAAGGGTTTCCTGGTGCTGTACTCGCAGTAGTCACATATCAGCTGACTGATGAGGACGAGCTGAAAGTGACTTGGAAAGCGACCACAACAAAACCAACTCCTATCAACTTGAGTAGCCATGCATACTTCAATCTGTGTGGACACGTGAGTCATAAAATAATATTACTTGGAATCTAACTGATATGGTCTGCAGCAAAATCAACTGTTGTTAAACCTCGCATGTTATTTTACTGCCTTTCCTAATAATAATTGCACATTATCTGTACTATATCCATTTCTCTCATTCATTATAATTGCGATTTACTGTGACTCCAAAATTCTGATCACATCAATTTAATGCACTGCTAAGTTCCAGAAATTTATGATCCTACCTTTTCATTGTTATAGTCTCCGCAAAATTAATCACCATTCATTAAAATTTTGAGCAGCACAGCGATCAGTATGTGTAATGACGGGCTTAATTTTTACATTTGTTGTTGACATATTTCAGTAAGCATCATCACATTTCATGCGAAAGACTTTTTGAAGTGATTTCATTCCACACTCACATCTGGGTTTTGTCAGGTACTTAGTTATTTATACCACAATGATAAGACCATTACTGGCGAAGATAACATACTTTGTTAGTTGGAAGGTGAGATGCTTGTTAAGATTTCTGCAAACTCTCTTAACTATGGCTTCTCGGGTTATGTTCAGTCTGTATCATGCTGCCTGGCATGCAGTTTTCATAATTTATTTGTTTTCCTTACTTTCGAATCAAACTGCGTAAGAAATGGTCGAATTTGTTATATTTTCTACACAAGTCTGAACTCGGGCAATGATATTTCAGACACATATTGTGTGCTGAAAAGGGTGTATTCTCTCAAAATAATTTCTTTTAGTTCTTCATACCAACCCGTACGAATATTGTACATTGTTGAAATATTAAGGAAGAAATTTTCTGAGGACAGCGAATTCCGCTATAATGAAACACATTCTCCCTAAAAATGTTTATTTTCACAACTTTTGTTTGTTGTTCAGGCATTTCATTTTTGGGCATTTTCGAGCTTCAGTTATCTCTTGGCGATATAGGCAAACCATTTCGCGGATTTGTTTAGGGTTAAAGGTCACAGCTGTCTCGCAGTCTTTTCTTTCCCTCTGGTAAGCTTCACAAGAATTTCGAAGTCTTTCGCTACTTCAGGTTTTCAGTAGGCTACATCGCGCGCTTGTTTCCGACCCCTGGAGTTTGTTGCGAATGTCTGCAACATTTATCTCTTAAATCTGAAGCAGTTGTTGCTGGTTGTGGTCTAGAAGGAAATAATGAATTGATACTGTATTTGAAAGATATATCTGATAGAATATTGTTTCCTTCATAATATGTGTCTTAAATTAATAAAAATAATAATAACAATTATAATAATAACAATAACTATATTTCTTGAATCTCATGCAAATATTAAAAAATCAAAATAGTGCACTCTAGCTAATGTATATATGCGGAATGGGCCTAGCCCGAATAGTAGGTAAGCAGCTCTTAAATGAAGCACAAAAAAATTTAAATGAAATGACAATTGTTAGTGAATCATTGTAGTATTGTAGTATAAGAATCAGACCCATATAGTAGTATATGGAGCTCATTTGTGATACTTAGATCAATCCACGTACTTTTTTTTTGTTTAAAATGTAGCTTATATTACTTTATTTCTCAGCCCTACAATTAGTGTAAACCAATTATTGAACGTAAATGACGAACTCTATATCTAGTACCCTACGTACTAATTTTGGGATACATTTCTATATACATTTCAGTTGCAAAAATCTGCAATGATTAAAGACACTGGAAAATCGTGAAAATATTTAACATAGTCTCCAATAAACGGTAGTATCTCAATCGTGACACGTGTGAACAGTTTTCTGGCAAATCACACACGTTCTGTGTTAAAACTGTACAGTTCTAATTGGGTCTGTAGAAGTGTAGAAGAGGGACACAGTGCTTCATATATACTCTATAGCCAATGTCGATACAAAACCTCTATTGTTATTAATAGCATGTTGGAGCCTACGAAACAATCAACTTTTCCCGCGATATACCAGTGTCTCTAGCAATGACGCATAATTTAAAAAATGGACTTTAATCTTCATGTTCATTTAAGCCTCACAAGAAGCAAATGTTAGAAAGATAAATTATAAGATTTTTAATCTTAGTGATTTTTATGCGTTTAGATCACATTATGTTGAATTGTGTATGTTATTTAAGTGATTAGTTTCTTCAAACCCTATAAAAACTTCCACAATTTATATTGGCTTCTTCGATATGCCTCTGTCAAAGGTAAGTTTATATCCGATTCTTTATATTTACTACCGTAATTGTTCTGAATAGTACATATTTCGATTGACGCTAAAATTTATTGCTGATTGCTCACAACAATTCAGTTTACTAAGCTTGTAAACACAACATAAAACAATCACAAATAAAAATGAACTTAAGTAATTAATATTCAGAATTTTTTAAAATTTGTAACTGAAAAAGTTCTCCCTTGTCACTTTTATAACGTGCATTAATGGAGTCTTGAACTCTAGGCTTATAAAGCGTACAAAAATCATTACTTTAAATTGGACTTCGTAGGAATAAGTGTAGGTTTTTACTTCTTTAGAACATTTTAAACATAAGTTTCTTTGATTTTAACATAACGCTTATTCCTTTTGCTTTTATATATTTTTATTTTATGAATTACTTTAGTTTTGCTAAATAATTTGAAATGAAAACAACGTTTTAAAAAACAGTATTGAATCGTGCTCTTCTCGTCTTTCACTTGGCTGTTATTTTTTGTGAAGACAAGTGTTAATATAATAAAGTTTGCAAGCCTCTTTTTTTTTTATGTTTTATTATAGGCGAATGGTTCACAGTGCATCTACGAACATTTGGTCAAGATAAACGCTGATTACTACACAGCTACTGACCACGAAAGCATCCCTACAGGTAAAACGATGTATTAGCCACAGTAAAACATAGGCCTATCAGTTTTAGTTTGGCATACATTAAAAATAATTTAAATGGTAACCTTGACAAATTAAATTCTGCACCGCAAAAGAAAACTATCCGCAGTGGGTCGTGCGTGTGTTTTTTTTTTTTTAAATTTATTTCAGTGTTTATATGTGGCTTAATGGCTGCACTATTTTTTTAGTTGTGTCAAAATTTACTAAAGTTTCCTTTCCTTGAGAAGAGAAACACGTATACAATTACACGCTTTCGAAATTCTCACAAATGTATTCTGTTGCTTGAAAAGAAAACTTTTCTTTATTGTATTTGGGGTAATAAAACACTTGCTTCGATTTTGTTGGAAGGGTACGGGAGGGTTACCAACGACAGTATATAAAATATATATTTGTTAAAACTGCACACATTCGTTGCTGGCTGCTGACGTAAATTCATAGTTTTTCTCTAAACTAGAACGTAACTATTTGTACCGCATCATATAGAAGAACAGATCTGGACACTCGTACGAAAAATCGACGCCCTTGTTGACGACTTGTTTGAAAACCATTTTGTGGTGGCCTTCAGTTTCAGAAAATGCTAATTGAAATTAATGCTTCTTTCGTCATTGGTGTACATGTATATGTATATATATATACACACACACACAGTATGTAACAGAAGTGATGGTTAATAATTCAATAAACATGGGTCCGGAAATAAACCGTTGTCGAGATAGAACACATTGTTTGTTGCAGTTGATCAGCATGTAGGAACACATAGAATTTCTAATCTTTAAAGAAGGTATTCAAAATGTTGCCCATGCGTCTGAATGCAACATTGAACTCGTCTCTGAAACGAGTTGCGAATCCTCTCAGGCAGTCCTGGTGTATTCTGTAAATGCTGGAAGGCTGCTTCAATCCGCAAGCGTAATTCTTCAAGAGAGTTGACCTCAATAGCATAGATAAGGCTTTTGACATGACCCCACACACAGAAATACATGGGATTTAAATCCAGTGACCTTGGAGGCCATGGCACAGGTCCTCCTCTACCTATCCAATGTTGACCATACCGTCGAGTTAGAAGCCGGCGCACACGTAATTAAAAATGTGCTGGAGCACCGTCATGCATAAACCACATGTTCGAGCGTTGGTCCAGTGGAACATCATCATCATGAAGCAGATATGGAAATACAGTACATAGAAACTGCCTGTACCGATCTCCGGTTAGTCTCTGTGGTAGGAAGTGTGGTCCACTTATGCGGTCTCCGAGCAGTCCGACCCAGACGTTCAACGAAAAACGTTGCTGATGTCGTGACACGTGTGTCGCATTAGGATTGACATCGGCCCAAATGTGACAGTTATGGAAGTTGAAAATGCCGTCAAGGGTAAACCCAGCTTCATCCGTGAACAGAATACTGCTTACAAACAGGGGGTTCAAAGTACACTGTTGTTGCATCCATTGGCAGAAATTCTCTCTAGGAGGGAAGTCTGCATTGTTGAGAGCTTGCACACGTATACGGATACAGTAATTGCCGATGTAAAATCCGCCACACACTCATATGACACAGCACACGCTCCTGGATAGCAATCCTCCTTGTTGAAGTACTCGGATGTTCGTGTACAATGTCTAACACCCTTTCATCAACATCAGGTGTTATGGATCTGTGTCTACCTTCTCGTACATGATGTGCGAAACTCCCACTTTCTCGAAGGCGCTGATGTAACCTCGTAAATGTACGTCTGTCGGGCTGCCTGCGGCGAGGAAAAGCTTCTTCGTACAATCGTGCAGCCTGAAGTGCACTGCCATTAGCTTTGCCATACATGAAGTGCATGTGAGCGTACTCTTCATTAGTGAACCGCCGTCCATGGTGTCTTTACTTTCGTAACTGATTGTCTGTACGGCACAGTGCATGCAGGGAGCGAGGGGAGTAGTTGCGCATGCGTCAACAACCTGATAGGTGAACCCATACCTTGAGATACCAGCGTAATTACCTAGGAATCCAAACGCGTTTGGAGTTGGTTCCCAATACGACTTGTTACGAGAACTCGACAACGGTTGATTTCCGGACCCATGTTTATTGGACATTTGTAACTTCTTTTGGCCAGTACTTTCCACGTGTGAATTATTGACCATCACTTCTGTTACACCATATATATATATATATATATATATATATATATATATATATATGTGTGTGTGTGTGTGTGTGTGTATGTGTGTGTATGTGTGTATATATATATAACAATAAGTTTTTCTAACAGCTTGTTTCCGTTTGTCAAAAACTTTCCAATATTTTCTATTTTCGTATGTATTCAAGCAAAAATCCGACCAGTCGACTCGAGCAATTTGCCAGCGGCAATATCATCAATTATCAGGCAACAAGGAGGTCAAGCAATATACCAAATACGTTAGTAAATAAACCAGTGTATAGACATGTACTTCTACAGCCGTGATCCACACTACTTCATACAATGAGGACGAAGTTGAGAAATGTATGTAAGAACGGAAATAAACCGGTACAATCGTAGATAAACTAATTAAATAATATAGAGTCTGATGTGAGGGAGTACCTATAGACTTGGCAACAGAGCAGTGGTCCGGTGTCAGAGGGTTTAGGTTGCATACTAGTTGATATACTTACCGACTTGTAAGCGTCTGGAGGACTACGTCTCTAAGGTCCTGCGTTGATCCCAACGAACGGGCCCAGATAAACCTCTGGTTTAGTACTATTGGGAATACACACAAGTGCAACGTATCGTGCTGTGAGCGTGTGTCAGCGACGTAGATACGGAGGGAGATATATGTGCCATGTCCCCTTCCAGAGCCCACCCTCGCCCAAAGAACCGCCGACCCTTTGTGACAGATTTCAGCGTAAACAGAATCCTATCTTCCACCAATCTTACAATTTTTGTTCGAATTTTATGCTTGCGCCTCATTGTGCAGCGGCCACGGTGGCCGAGGGGGTCAGAGCTCTCGCCTCCCACCAAGGCGATCCGGGTTCGATTTTCCGGCAAGGGTTGGCCCTCAAATCTTCGCATGTGGGAATCGTGGTCGGCGGGTTTTCTCGGGGATCTCCCGTTTTCCTCGCCCCTTCATTCCGGCACTGCTCCATACTCACATCATGTCACCTCTCACCAGCGCTAAAGACCTCGATGTTAAGGGCTGACCAAAATCTCTAACTCACTCACTCCCTCATTGTGCAACGTTTATAACATAAACACGCATTGTTGAACATTTAAAAAGTGGACATTTTGTTTACGTTCATTCTACCTCTTCACGCAATGTAAATCTTATGAAGAGATTAAATTTTGTGAAGTATAAGTGGGTACAGTTTCAAAAGAGTGCTTCTGTCACAAACATTTCTAAATCAGCAGCAAATTTATGTATATCTTTATTGGGCTTCAAGTCTCGTCGGCAGCGAGGCCATTAAACAGAGTATCTCACTACTTTACAACGGACAAGAACTAAAGGAGGTCGTGGCCTATGTTAAAGCACCGCCCCAGTATTCACCTGGAGCGATTCTGAAAAACCATAGAAAACCGAAATCAGGATGATCGTAACCAGGGATCGAACCTGGGTACTTCTGATTGCGCCACGGTGGCTATAAGGTAATTTTGGGACGAACGTGTGAATTATTTTATTGATTTCACTTAAGGTGTTTGCTGTACGAACCAGTTTGCGCAATTTGAGCGAAAAACTAAATTTTATAGAGCATGTCCCATACATAATATGATGGTGCACTTCATTTGGTGACAGAACCACAGATGTGTGGACTTGTCTGAAGGAAATATGCATGCTTGGCTGTGTGTGTGTGTGTGTTTGGTGCAAGAACCTATGCAGTCCAAACCATGATGGTTCGTGCATCAATAGAATACACCATACGTCTAGCACATGTTTCATGGTAAAATGGTAAAAGCAGCTGTATGGAACTCAATTGCTTAATTTGGCTCCCAAGTATTGTTTCAAAAAGTACGCATGAGATGTGTTGAATTATTACAATTATCATGTAGTTTAGGTAATAATAATATAAAAAATCTGTATTGTAGATTCCCTTGACGCAACTGAACTTTTTATATTTTCTGACAACTGTGCTTGACAGAACTAAAACATAATACTTGTACAACATATTTTCAGTCTTACACATACTAATCGAGTTCAGAAAATTAATTATTTCTTTCTTGATCGAGGCATACTACATTCTTCGTAGTGATTGAGAACTAGGCGATTAAAAAAAAAAAGACATCACTAGATAGCATACTCTTGAAAGTATCATTCACTTGTAAGTCATCCATTATATTTACAGTCGTACCTGTTTCTCAAACCAGGTTTAAAACTACAAAAGACCACTTAGAAAACATTGTTTAAAGAAAACATGGAAACAAAACTAAATGAGATTTTCAAAAGACCTCAACTAAAGTATTTCAGTTCCCATCATTAGCACATACATAGGTTCAGTAAATCCCAACAGACAATGGCGATTTTGGATTTCAATCATCTCAAGAAAAATTCAGTGCTGATCTTGGATTTCCTGAGATAATTCTGTATAAAGGACCTTCACCTATGGTTAAATATGGTTTCATGAAACTGGTTACAACGTTTATCCTTTCAGTAGTTATAAGGTTTATAAAAATAGTAACATTCTGAAGGCTATGCCTATGAAGTTAATGAAATGGCCAAAGCAAAGCTGAATACAATAATGAACTGTAACACGCAGACAAACACAAATAATTTAAGCAACTTATCAAACCGAGCGAAGTGGTGCAACGGTACAGAGGCCTAGCAAGTTGGACTCGCATTCGGAAGGACCCGGGTTCGATCCCCGACTCCGGCCATCCTGATCTCGGTTTTCCATGGCTTCCCGAAATCACTCCAGGCGAATGCTGGGATGGTTTCGTAACAAAGGCCATGGCCGATTCCTCTCCTAGTGCCCGTCATTGTACTAAGTTGTGTATCACCTTCTCTAATGACTTCTCTGTCGACGAGATATAAAGCCCACTTACCTTACCTATTATTTATCAAGTTTATTGTATAGAAAAAATTGTCATGACATGTCTGTAAATAATAATACAGGAAAATGTTTTGTGACTGCTAAGTGTGAGTATGACATTCTATTTATTGGTAGATACTTTTGTAATGATACATTTATAAGAAAAAACCAATCATTAAATAAACTTCGCATTAATACAAAAGTTAATAACTTGTGGATGTGAAATAAATCACACGTAATATATGTAAACCTACTAACATAGTGCAGTTAGGTGTGTATCTTATTTAGTAATTTAAAATTATTTTTGCAAAAACCAACTTATTCATTTTTCCTTATGCTGGTGATGTACTCTAAAAGTGTTTGTCTGAACTTATATAGTTTTTGCAGCATACTCCTCTTTCGTTAATGCAGATTTTTAATGTTGTAAATTCACTTATTGTTTGCAATATTTAATTTATGGTTCGATAAGTTTTCCTGCTAAAATAAATAGAACCACCGTAACGTTCGCTCATAGCGGTCAGACAAAAGCTCATATGTAAAACAGAAAGTTAAACGTATCGCAGTGTATCGCATCGTAATGCATAGCAGTATTGTGTCATCAGCTTAAGAGTAACCACAACAGAGGTCATGTATGATTTCGTTAACATTAGGCCAGGATACATTGACGGTTACGCAGTGTGGACGCCATATATATATAGTGTATTATGCCGTCGCCACGTATGAATTTCTCTTTCGCCTTGGTGTTTATTGTTTGTCCGTTTACTTTGAGCAGCTGGTCATCACAAGCAAATTCGTGGACCCATATAATGTTCTTTTGTGAAAATTAGAACGTATTTATTTGTACTTACATAATAGTTTTTCTTGTAACATTATTTACTTGTATAGTTACAAGGATTTTGCCGTAAGAAAAATCAATAAATCTCTGCTTTCAACCAAAAGAAAGAGTTGCGTCTGGTCTGTATTTAGCTGAAGTAGAGTTAATGTATGAATAAAAGACGTGATATCGAATAAAGCAGATTACATACGTTGACTGGGCATTGTAAAATTAAAAACAACAGCGATATTACTTTCTATATTGTATTACTTAGCACGAGCAGCCCTGCTGGCTCAGTTCCTGGTTTTGTCTAATCGACATCGTGCTCTATGCATTGCGTGTTCCACTGTAATATTTCGGCAGTGGCCAGTCAGAAAACTCGTAAACAGCACGAGACTATGTTCACATATTTAATGCGCGCTTATTTGAAGAAATACAGACAAAAATAGTAGGCCAAAAATGTATAACATTTATTTTGTGTGTTTTGCAACATATTGTACAGTAATGAACATTTATAGTAATTAGTTTAGAGTCTTTTTGTTAAGTCTATCTAGCAAAGCAACCATTATTATGAGCAGAGGAAACTTGTAACACACCTAGTGTACCGGCTGGTAATATACCCAGTTAAAAATAAATTGCTAAATAACCAAGTCAAGAACTCTTACATAATATTGTACCACGTGCGGTGGACTTCGTTCCTGGTTGGCGTGGAACTAAGTTCCTCCTTGTGGAAGCAAGTTGAGCTTCTGGAGAGTTAAGATTATCTCATATTGACTGACAGTTCAGTCCCTAGACCTTGATCCAGTAGAACACGTGCGGACCTCAACCAGAGATGAAAGGCGAGCTTCACGTCGCCAGCTGACAGCGTCGACCCAGCATCTGTGACCGACACTATGAGAGGAATGTTACACTGCACCTCACGAGCTCGTCCACAACCTCATACCGAACATGTTGAGACGTGCAGCCAGGGGTGATCATATTCTATACTCAGGATTGCATTTTCTTGCCTACTACTCGTCTCATGGGCGTTTCTGTCTTCTGTATTGCTTTTCTTGGGTTAGTTAAACCTTCACTTATAAGTCATTTGTATTCTTTGTTCGTTTCATTGAGGCTTGAGGTGTTAAAACGATCGTCTCGTATTTGGGTGGACCCGGGTTCGATCCACGGCTCCGGCCATCATGATTTCGGTTTTCCAGGGTTTTCCGAAATCACTCCAGGTGAATGCAGGAATGATTCCTTAAACATACCCCAGGTGACTCCTAACCCCTTTCCTTCGCATACCTCTACCAAGGCTTTGTGCTGTTTCAGGGCACTCAAAGTGACAAAATAAGTAAATTGTTGTTAACATATTTGTTACTTTAGTTTGGCATAAACGTTACGGTATGCATTGCGGGTCACCCGATTTGAAAAAAAAAAAAAAAAAACTCTTCGTGATGTTGCTCGTGCAACCTACTGTGTTCTTAATTTTTACTTACCATTGCGAATTCCTGACGTTTGAACCAATTCTTCTGTAGCAAATGATAAACCAGCCAATATCGCACTTGCCTCGTGGTTTGGTTGAATTTTATGCTAGATTTTTAAATTTCGGATTTCCTACCAGTTTTTTTTCAGAGCATATGACGTACCACGTGACCTCTTCTTGAAACAAACTTAAAAAGTCAAGACTTACTTCACCGTTTTTATAATGCAGGACTGCATACAAATATCGGAATTCATTCCGAAGGCTTAAAAATAATACAAAGTCGAGTAATACTACTTGAATAATAAAAGAATCGACAATATAAAATATCGATGATTTCATTTTACATGATTATTTAATTGCTCAAGACTAGGAAGCCAATAAAACGCTGTGTTTCAACTGGATACAGGCCTAATATATTACGCCAAATGTGCTCTTAAATTCAACAAGTCACTTTATAATTTTCCATGTTTGCGTATGACTCATTATTTCAAGTAAGTAAATAAATAAAATATACAAACTATTATAATTACTAATAATTTAGAAAGCACTGACATCGTCACATTATCCGTCGTGATGCTTTGCAAGTAACTTATATAAGCAAGAGTTCAACAGTTATAATTTGAAATAAAGCAATCCTATTATTATTTACGTAGTTAATAAAATACGAAAGTTAACTACAGCTAATACTTTAATAATTGGAGCTAATCGCTAGGCCGGATTTACACATTGGCCCAACATCCGACCTTGGAAAGAATCTACCTGTGTGTGTAACTTATGCTTGGCAGATCTTGGAACGTTGGCTATGCGTTGGAAGCATTCGCAATTCACAGTCGGTTTTTCGTCCATCATTAAGGGAGTGGCGTACGCAATAGACTTGGGCTTTGTTTTACACATTGATGCGTGCATTGGTGTTGCGTGTTTTCGTTGACTCGTAGTTTAAGCGGGAAATTAATACTTTAAATGAATCAGTGGCTAAACGAGAATAAAGTTTTGGGGTTTATAGAACTGTATCAGAGGAAAGTTTGTTGTGGGACCCTCAACACAAACAACAAAATGCGGCAACAGATACATGGGATAGGACAACAATGTTTATCTTTCACTTATTCAACAAATGTACACACAGCTTGAAAGTTATTGCAGCAACTGTCACATCTACTTTACCCTCCATTGCCTTTGCTCAAAATTGGCAATAGACTGACCAAGCATGATCCAGACCAGTGTGAAAATGACGACTGACCATTCCTTGGCCATTAGCATTTTTCTTTCAAAGATTGGTCAACTTGTAAATCCGGCCTTGCTGTGCTCTAACAACAGCGAATATGAACACTCACCAAAAGTGCTCCGAGATATTACTTTACTATTTCACAATAAGAATGTACCATTCTGCGATCGCACAGCTCACATTTCCTTGCAAAAGACTGATTAAAATCAAGTCATGAGTTCACATGTTCACAATCAGTAATCATACATATTCTTCACCTTAATTGTCAACTACTTGTTTTACATTGTAAAACATGACTCAAATAAACGTATAATTAATGACATTGATAAAATATATTTTACTACAGTGTATGGTAATTATTTTATTAACATTTCAGGTGAAATTGCAAGTGTTACCTCAACGCCATTTGACTTGAGAAATTTCACTTTGTTGAAGAATGGTATTCTACTAGCCAGTGAGTTCGACGACAAAGGAGGATACGATCACAACTTATGTATCAACCCTGCCAACAACAATGATCTTCGTTTTGTGGCGAAGTAAGAACAATCAGAAGTAGTAATAGTGATGTTTGTTCTTATAGCAAGATATAGACGTGCGCAAGGCAGATTCCACAGGTGCTTTGGTACCACGATTACAATATTACATGCAGTTGGCATGAATACCTTTATTTCACCAGCGTAAACATTTACAAAAATTTTCTAAGTGAAATACTGCATTTACAAAAAGATGGCTCTTAATTCAGAATCTTATGTTAATCACATTTCCGTAAGTTTTTTAAATGTTTTATTCCGGAATTATAAACTTTTTTGAATGAATGTTCTTAACAATATTGTATGAAAATATATACAATATATACTACGAGTTTAAATCTATGTAATTATTTTAAATATACTGATCTTTTAGGTTTGCTGGATTGTTATATGCTGAAGAAATATTTTTGGTATTCCTACTGTAAAGCTACATTACCGTTATGTCAATAACTAAACTTTTTACTCCTTTACCCGCGTATCTTTTATAGTACCACACTCAGACTTCATTTCGAAGGTAAAGAAAACAGTTATACGCCAATTCTACTTTTTTTTTGCATATCACTATTTTCGCACGAACCTCTGGCAGTATTTTGCAAAATGAATGCTTATTTGATACTTAATTAATAAATGTGTGAACAGAATTTAGTTATAACCTAGTAAAGGAATTAGTTATTTTATTATGATTTCGTTTGTAAAGTACTGTCCCCTCACAAATGAAAAAACCTAACCACATACTTTTGCGTATAGCAAAACTAATAGTTTTTTTTCGTTAATCAAAATATTGAACCCACTCAATTTAGTTTTTTTCTAAACTATATATATATATATATAATGTTAGTTCACTTATCTTTTTGGAAAAAAATATTAGGGTGATTCTGTCGATATATGCATGTGTGTATGTGATTATGTGTGTGTGTGTGTTATGCAGCACGGTGCCTAACCTATGTGTAAGGATAGTTTTATTTTATCACTTCTACAATAGTAATAAGTTGCATATGTTATGTAAACAAATTCACTGAAAAATACTTTAGTGGGATATTTTCTTATTTTGACACCCAAAAAGCGTTTTTAGAAAAATTTTTCCACTCCGGAAAAAATTTCATTTTGTTGATAACGCACAACCATTTCATGACATTATCGAATGTGAATATACAAATTCCTACAATTTATACATTTTACATAAATGCGTATTTACGGGATGTTTTTAGCAACATGTCTTGACGAAATAGCTTCTGTACAGTCATGTGTCATCTAATAATTACATGTTATGACGTACAAACTTAAACGCGCCAAGCTACAGAATGAGCCAAAAATCTGTACCCAATTTCAAATATTTATTATGCAACAATGACAAAAGTTACACATCATGTAATTATTTCACATAGTAGAGAAAATAAAAAAAAAATAAAAAAATAAAAACAAGATGTTTTGAAAATTTTATCTTCAAGGTGGCAGCCATCATTATCGACACAAGTCCTGTCAGTACTCGGTACACATTACAACATGTTTCTATAATGGCCTCGTCAAGGTGGCGGCAGCAATGCGAAACACTCAGCGAAACGGTTTCATGTCAACACTGACGTCACACGTCGTGACATTACAGGCGGCAACATCAACAATGGATCCGTCACTGCTACACAATGTGCAATCCAAAGTCACTTCAACATTCGTCCAATCGGTTCTGTTTTAAATCGAAAAATAACGCGACGTTTCGACCACGGCCGTAGAAGAACAGGTCTGGACACTCGCCTGGAAACTTGACCCCCTTGTTGTTTAGCTGTAGTTCGCCAAGTTACCGAGAATGTGTGCGTTTAGCGCTATCAGGGCGGTCGGGCTCAAACTCCGCCCATTTCCCTCTCACTTTTTATCAAGTCGTATTTTTTTTTATCAATTTATGAAGCACTCGATTCGGCTCACAATCCTAAATTATGGCTTTAGCAATATTGACTTTATTATGTAAACACTGGAAACAAGTGGGCCGAGTTTGAGTCCGACCGCCATGATAGTAGCACCAAACACGCACACATTCTCGGTAACTTGGCGAACTACAGCCAAACAAACAAGGAGGTCAAGCAAATATACATTGGCAGATAGGAGAGTGTCCAGACCTGTACTTCTACGGCCGTGGTTTCGACCAACGGGTTCAGCATTGAAGAGAAAGTCCCCAGGGTGTCCTCGGACAGGACGGATTCCAGCTGTGAAGGAATCAGTTCCAGCAGAGGTGACCCAGTGAGTAATGGACGCATTCCGAAATTGTCTTGCAGTGTGTGTCGCACATTGTGGCCGCCTCCTTGAAGATATCATTTTCAAACCAACTTAAAAAATTTTTTGAGTTTCTCTTTATGTGAAATTATTACATGTTTTATAACTTTTATCATTGTTTCATATTAAATATTTGAATTTCGGTACATATTTCGGCTCATCCTGTTTTTGCTCATAATATTTAAAGCGAGACCTTAAAAAATCTATGTTTACCAAGAAATTAGTCTGTTTATCAAAATTGCGTACAATACACAGAAATGCGCGAAGTTTTTTTGAGTACAGATTACCCTCTCCAGGATGTAATCTTTCTGAATCACCTACAACGTTTTTGCTATAGTTCCACAAAAGTATGGGACATCGTGTTTCCTACACAAGCTAAGCGAACCTTTCCTTAACACTTGTGCTGTAAAACATAAATGTTTTACAGTGTATTGTTAACCTTAGTTTATGAGAGAGGTTGTGGTTTTACAGAGTAGTGCACCCTGGCACTGGGCGTGGACTCGAACTACATTCTAACCAGCCTGGAGTGCAGTTTTATACAGCCAACAGCATAACGGAAATTTCTGGAAAAGATGGCAGCGTGTACAGGAAGCATGGCGCTTTCTGCCTCGAGACACAGGATTATCCTGACGCTGTAAACCACGTAAGTGTACTGTGATTGTAACTGCAAATTATGATTTTCCCACTTCTAGCACTTTTTGAATCAATCCAATATCAACTTGTTACAAAAAATACTTAGCTATGCCTTTACCCGGCATTCAAACGCTGGTTCTTTGCTATGCTAAGATACTGATTTTCGTTATACGACAGTAGTCTTTTAGTCTGAGATATACCTAAAAACAAAAAACAAACATTTTACGCTTGTTCCGGTAATTGGTACATAAATAAATTACTGCAGGTTTGCAATATATATGTATATATTATATATTATATATGTATATATACAAACACACACGCACGCACACTACTGTAATCAGGATAAAGTTGTACTATTTTGACAGCAGATGCACCAATGTAACGGTCTTACACATTGAGAAGGTCAAAGCCCTTACTTATAGCTACTTGTGGTATTTCAGGGCTGTACGATTGGTAAGAAGACATAAAATAGTACCGAATGTATTATTTATATAAACTGAACAGATATTAATTTATACTTTACATTAATATTCTGCAATTGTTTTTACAACATGATAAATGCTTTAAGCTATCAACTTTATATTTATATGGCTTTTTCAAGTTCACATTTATTGAAGAATGGCATCGTGTAGCTAACATGGTTGCCAAAGTTAACGCAACGCCGTCAGGTAGCAGGACATGTTTTCCTTCCAGTTGAGATCTCGGGACGTATAGGAATATAAACAAGACCACGTGGATTAGATACATTAGTTTATGTAACCATGTTTAGTGTTTGCGATATTGTAATTAGTACGTATGTCACTAAATACTTAAATATGGTAAACATAACAATTCGAGGCTCAACATCAGATAATAATTAGAAACCACATAATACAGTTTTTTTAAACCATTGTTATTGTACCAGTTCTCGGGCGTACATGAAAGTAAACAAAACCATAGTATAGGATCTGTGTTCCGCAAAATATTCGTGAGAAAATACTGAGGGGCGAAATGGAATCGTGCTCGATAGCCGAAAAGACTGCAAATATTTTGGGCATCGGGTGGTATACGGTTCTAAAGTAGGTATCTAAATATTTCGTTCTATAAACTTGTGAATCATGACGTCGATACTGATTTTAGGGCCGTGTATATTTATTCAATGAAAGTGTATTTAGTGCGTATTAATTAAAAACCTAACGACTTAGGCATGTTTATGGCAAACAATTCATTTTCAGTCTATTTTCATGATCTCTCGTTTAGCAATTCGTAGTAAAATAATGTTGTCAACTAGAAGTTTCATGTATTTTGATTATATATCAAATTAATCGTTCGGTACGCAGTTTTTAAACGATCAATCTAGAGACGAGTTCTCATTCTATTAAGTACAACTGGACGAAATTAAACATGTGTTTAACTTAAATATGGTACAATTTCTAATACAGTAACATAATTTTCATACATTAAGGCGACCGCCTGGCTGGTGCTCGGACTGCGTTCAGCGTGTTCGGAGTTACGTTTTTTTTCTCAGAAACCAGTAAACGTGCATTCACAATGTTTATCTTCGAAAATAAAACTCACTTGTGATGTGACTTTCAAGACACCACGCACATTGGAAGCTTTATTTCAAATTCCTCAAACTTGGCTTAAGTCGGCTTTTTCATGCGATTTTGTTTTTAAAGATATATGTAACGGATTTGTTCGAAATTGAGGTCCACAAGTACATTTGACTTAGCTACAGTGACGCGTTCAATAAAATGACTGAGTCATCGCTTAAAGTCCCACAGTAAAAACGTTACGGCGGGAACACTGCGCTCGCGTTTACGACTCTGGCCGTAGAGGCGATATCACAATACATCTCCCGTCCGACGTCGCTCGTAGCGTCTCATCGATTGTCACCTCTCACACACACAAACACATCCTTCACCAGGCGGCCGCCTTAAGTTATTAATTTTACTGCAATCGCTAACTGGCCTTCAAGATCATTTACTGTTTTTATTATTTGGTTATGTACTGCAGTTACGTATAGAAATTTAACTGTGCTAAAAATAGTTATAGGCCTATTGAATATTCTTAAGCCTAACACAGTAATTGTCCAAAATTTACTGAAGATTGATAACGTTATATATTTGTTCATTAAAACATTATCTGTAAATGAGTCCATTGACTATTCTTTCGTGCTTTGTGAATTGATTAAACACAAGACTGGCTTATGTGGTTTTATGGGAGAGATTTTTTCGTTCTGTTGCACTAACTGCAACTTAAGTCATTCTTATATATACAGTATATTAATAATTCCTAATTTAGTTTAATATTCTTTTGTTTGGTATATTATTTTATAATGAGCACTGTAGATGCTAGTTTGCACTCCATTGAATATGTACAATTTAAAATTATGCAATACACACACGCTTTTTTTTTTTTTTTTTTTTGCTAAGCTTCTG
>PNEQ01035099.1:0-25532 GCA_003012365.1 Medauroidea extradentata | reverse complement strand
AAACACAACAATAACGTTCATCAGAATTTATTTTTGGTGAACACGCATAGGTTTTTGTAATGATGCAGGTACTAATCCATAAAATAGATTAATTTTAAGTGCTGTGCCATAGGACACCACATTGAAGAAAAAACTTCACACTTTTTACCTAGCATTTTCTTTAGACACGAATATAATAATTTAATAAAGGTGTGAATGACATGTATTCAGCAAACATGTGCTTAAAATTTCATGTCAAAAACATATTTCTCATTTCCCTTTAAAACTAACGTGTGTAAACATTGACATATGTCACTTTGTTTCACTAATCTCTTTTGACAGGTAATGGAATGTAAACAAATCTTGACAGCTGGTAAAACACACGGTGGCGTATGAATATATCAAGATCTATTTCTGTGGCTGAACACTTGTACACAACATTAGAACTGTCAATAAAGTACAACTTTTTCCTCAGTACAGTGTATAGTTGGTGTCCGATATCGTTCTCTAGTGCATTTGCCAATAAAACATTAACTAGTGAACTGGTGCGTATTGTTTTCGTATAGTTATGCGTGTAAACCTCTCAACTCAAAACGGGGGAGCTGAATTGTTGCTCCTTGGAAGGTCTGCACTTCAGGACTATTCTGGCAATGAAGTGTTTGCAAAGCGACTGGAAGGTTAGCCATTCCAATGCTTTAATAGTCCTGAAAACTTTCCCCTTGGAAGGGTATGCCTACAGGATTTCTCTGACAATGGTGTATTTTAAAAATGATTGGAAGGACAGCCTTTCCAGTACGTGAAAATGTGCCGGGTTTTTTATTTTATTATCCTGAAATGTTGCCCCTTGAAAGGACAGCCCGTCAGGATTTCTTTAGCAGTGGTGTATTTTACGAAAGTTTCTGAATTATTGTGCCTTGGAAGGGCAGCTCCAATCTTAGTAGTTTAGGTTAATCTTCTAGTATACCACTGCTAAAAAAATCCTGAAGGCCTGCACTTCCAAGGGCAATAATTCTGACGATTCTTCAAATACATCACTCCTAATGAAATCTCGAAGGGCTGCCCTCCCATGGGTGACAATTCAGAATTATAAAATAACGAAAACAGATACAATTTCAAATACCGAAGGGGCTGCCTTCCAGTCGTTTTGCACATTCACCACTAGAAAAATCCTGAAGGGCTGAGCTTCCAAGGGGAAAGTTTTCAGGGTTATTAAAGCACTAAGACAAATGCGTTGTCATAAACTGGATGGGCTGCCTTCCAGTCATTCTGCACATTCATCACAATGTCAGAAAAATCCTGAAGGGCTGCCCTTACAAGGAGCAATTCAGTCATCCCCTCAAAACGGATTCCTAGCTCTACGTAATTTTCACCGGCGATATAGACTCCAAGTTTATATTCCTAACGAACGTGACATTTGACATTTTCAAACTGCAATTTAGACATCGTCTGAAGTACTTGTCCTCTTTTAGACAGTGTCTTCTTGTATCTTGTTGTTCGTCTGAAGTAGCCTACTCTAATGTGTCCGTTTTTAGACAGTCTTGAAATCTCATTATTGAAACAGGATCATAATACTCTACAAAGTCAACTGATCTGACAAAGTTTAAAATTCAAACAGTCTATCTCTTCAACCCTGTTATTAAGTACAGACCCCATGTACATTTGAAATATTTCTTCCAAAGACCAGAATTGCCACTTTCCAGAATATTTCCCTTTACTCGCATGTCATCCGTACGTATTGCGAATAAACAGCAATATTTTCAATTTGTGTTGAGATGTGTACACGCAACTAATAAAACCATGCACGTCAGTTT
Organism: Medauroidea extradentata; assembly: GCA_003012365.1. Lineage (NCBI taxonomy): Eukaryota > Metazoa > Arthropoda > Insecta > Phasmatodea > Phasmatidae > Medauroidea > Medauroidea extradentata. The sequence continues at coordinate 23,742 of PNEQ01035099.1, read as the reverse complement.
GTTAGCTTACAGGCTATTGGCAGATACGCTAGAGAACAATATTGGACACGGAGTATTATTATAGGACTGTAAAAGATTACGACATGCGCTTTGGCGGTATCTTGACAGCTGAGAGTGCAAATATATTGTGAAATTTCTATTTTTGATGTTAGCATTGTTTTAATGAATAACTACATTGTGTTTTCTCCTGTTACGAAGTTATTTACACGAAAAACAAAAATATACAATAGTGCATAGAATAATCAAGGGGTGGAAGACCAATGCTGACAGCCTATCTCTATGTTACCGAATGAAACGGCGCAATATTGCAGCCCGTAACATGCAATGTCCAGTACAAATTTTTTTGTTGAAAAAAAAAATCGTTACCCCCTATCCCTACTAAAGTACACAATTGCACACAATTCTCTATCTTCGCCTGCAATATGGCAGCGTTCAATTTGGTCATGTAACAAAAGAGCAGCGCAATAGTCTAGTTCTTTTATAACGTATTTGAGTATACTAGTGGCAATTATAATAAGTTTTATAGGAATGTGGCTAAAATGTCACTTATGCTCTCTGCTTAATTTTTTCATGAGAATAGACTATACCTGCCGAGGTATGCCAGTCGAATTCAACGCCGTCCTATACAGACTATCACTTTCCGTAAACCAAACACAAAATGTAATTTTTTGTTTTGATTCCAGGCAAATTTCCCTAACAGCATTGTCGTTCCAGGAGAGGAGTATATTCATAGAACTGTCTACAAATTTTTGGTGGAGAAGCAGTAATCTAGCATAATATTGGCAAATTAAGAGTGTGTGGGTGATGCTGTAATATGCGGTGTTCAATAAAATTATATGAAATTACTTTACTTTTATTCGCGTTGATGCATCAATGTAATGAGTCGCAATAGTACTAGTAATTTTCCAGTTTTCACATATTTTGGCAATCTTTTTAAAGATTTCACTCCACTAAGCATTTTGATTTAAACTACACAAACAATTTTCAAACATAAAAACTGAAAAAAAAAAGTTTAGTTTTGTTATTTTATTCAAGTGATAACATTTATTGTATGTTACAATTTTTTGTAAAACTATAAACAATTATTTTCACTGTTCTAGTTAACGATACAAATTCCCTTAGTAAAATAGTTAACGTTTTGCTGGGAGCATATGACTAGTGCAATCGTGAAGACCCGAGTTCGATCACGGTCCGGCCATCCTGATATTGAGTCTGGAAAATTAGTCTTAAGACTCATTCCAGTTAGATTTCGGTCAACTGCTACTATTCACAGGAATTTGAAATTTTGAGACGATCTGATTTATAGCTATGATTGGGGAATTGTTTATTTTGATTCAAATCACTGCTTTTATATGATGCAATGCTCTTAAAAGATTTTACACAATTAAAATAGATTCATAATTTTAAGTTTTATAGAAGTAAACCTAGAATAATACAGTTAAGTTATTTTTCCACTCTGGTACAACAGTACGCATTTGAGGACTTCGTGGTCTTAATAAATGTGCGGAACTAGTAGAAGATCAGTACATCGAAGACCAAGGTTTTCGTGCTTACTGTGCTCTGTGCAGACAAAACGAGACCTCAAGGACGAATGCCGTTTTTCAAGGGTGTGTGGTGCTTTTAAATTATGGAGAAGATGTATGACTATACAGATATATCGATATTCACTAATATTCAGCTATAATCATATCGTGCGATTTATCCTGTTACCATATGTGAATTCTTTTTAAACAGTTATTTATCGCAGCAGCAAAAACAGTTATGGTTTAAATATTTTACAAAACAAAATCACTATACACATAACAATGGTGGTGGTACTATAGCGAATATTTCTGCGATAAACTGAAATTTTTCTCTCCGAAATTATTTAATGTTGTTCGTCTTTAGTAATTAAACAGATAAAAAAATTATTGTTTCACAAATTTTACACATAAGCGCTGCTTGTCTGCTTGTTACTGTGTTTGAAATAAATGTCTAAATTTTGTCTAACTAATTTGAATTTTTTTCAGAAGCGCAGAAATTTGATTGTCAAAGTTTTCAATAGCGACAATATTATCGGCAATTACTAAATTTTCTTGTAGTCTAACAAAATCTTTAACGTTTGCTGACCTTCCATAGTATTTCCCTAAATTTTTTTCAACTATTTCAAGAGCTTTAGATGTTTTGTTGAGCAGTAACAGAGCTTGTTGATCTTGATTGAAAATATATTCTGTGGCTTTCCCAAATACCATTGTTTTGGTTTCTGGAATGAAAACTTGTTTCTGAAAAACGTAAAACTTTTTCATAAGAATAACTTGAAATCCCCAGTAGAATATGAGAGTTAGAGACATGAAACCTAATATCAAAAATATATAACCGAAAGGTAATACTGTTAATGCATTCAACTTAAAGTAACCCATCAAAAATTGTAGAGTTGTGATGAAAGCTGTGATAGGGTTACGGAAAAACTGACAATGAGCAAATGCAACGAAATGGCCAATGGTAGCAAAAGCTGCCAAGATAATCCACAACAGCATCGTAAATGACACAAGACTGAGAGACGACGAACATAGAATAGCTGCTACCATCTTGAACTGTGTCCACATAGAAAGGACCTGCCAACCCTGCAAACACAATAACCACTTACTATAGTACCAGAATCATCACTATTGCAATTATAAACACTTACCTTATTCAAGTATAATGTTACCTTCAACATAATCACGATTAGCATAACACTCAGTAGTACGAAGGTCAGATTGTCAATCTGGAGTACTGGCTGGAAACAGAAGTATCTCTCGAGATCGTATGAATTTGACTGTCTTGCCTCGTCTTCAAACATGGCCCTTCTGCTAAGATAGAGAGCTGCTACTATAACTCCTATGCCTACCAATGCGAGATTGGCCATATTCCATGTATTCTTTAAGTACTCACAACATTCTGAACTGGTCACTTTGTGTGCCTCTATACAAAGAATACTGCTCAAGAGAACAGCAAAAATAAACAACCTAACATTAAAAAATATTTCCCATGTGGAAACCTGTGAAGGAATTTTGATCATATGTATTGCTGAATGTGTTGCATATCCACCAGCTGCTATTCGTTCTCCCATGATGCGCACGGTTGCAATAGAGTTACGACTGGGATTGTAAAGCGAGAACTCCACGAACAGTGCAATTGTTCTGGAGTCGAGCCATCCTGCATCAAGGAGGTTGCTCAAAACCGAGCTGGACTCGTTGTAGTCTCGCGTCAGTTTTGCAATGTAACCTCCACTATGGTACCAAGATAGGTTTCCGCCAATGTAGGGCAGTTCTAGATCCTGGTAGTGCCACGCAGAGCCCAACGATGGTAGACTTTGCAGATTTATAGGATTAAGCTGTGTCCACGACTGTCCATAGTCTTCAGTATCTCCTATTATTACTTTGTGGTTATCAAGGCAGCGTAGTCCCAAGCTAAGATTCTTGTATGATACAGTGACGCACCTTAAAAAAATTACAAGTGGAATTAAGGGAAATAGTACATGATATATTAAGCCAACCAACACACATAAAGTACAAACAACCTTCACTTACCTCTCCGATCTTACTTGCTTGAGACGAGGAACTCCGAAAAGACTGCCAGTAGTGAGACTATATATCTTAGGCAACAGTGATGCCTGTATGTAGTTGACAAATTGTTCTTGGCTTGATATTCTCTCAATTCCTTCTTCTTCAGTTGAATTTCCTCTAAACAGGTATGTACTAATTCCAGTGTCTACTAGGAACTTATTTTCTTCAATTCCATTGATCATGCTAAAAATAAGTATCAACAATGCTACGTTTATTAATAGTTGTGATAGGAAACTCAGACAGCTAGTTTCCATTGTGTTGTTCCTCTGCAGTAGTTTTAGCTTCTGTAGAGGCAATGTTACATTTACGGAACTACTTCTAGTCCTTTGCGTTGCCTGTTTCTCCGCCCTCGTCGTTTCTCGTGGAAAATATCTCCGGTCGTCAATTCTTATGTCTTTATACATGAGTGTACAATACGTGGTTACTGTAAGTAACCTCACAGGCTCCAGCACAAAAACGCTGATCATGAGTGACACAGTAAATGATGTTAAAAGTTTAATGCTTGCCACCCACGAGTATGACAAAGTATTCATCACTGTCACAAACAGACAAATAACTATCGTGGCGGAAGTTATGAACCACCACAAATACAGAAGCTGATAGGGAATTGGGAAAGAGTATTCTTTGATCGTCGTGCGTTTGATGGAATCGGTAGCTTTTCGTCTGTCTTCAGGTGCACCCCTTAAACCTGTGGCCAGCCTGCGGAAAACGATGCGGTTCACTTGGTCACGAGGGAACGTGTCGCCTTGGTCGAGTCCCTCCGGGTACTCCACAGGTGGGTCTAGGTAAGAAATCGATGAAAATCTATGTCTGTTGCCGGAAGCGGTTCTCATGAACAATTCAGCGAGGGCACAGTGTGCGACAAAGGTGATGAGAGCAGCAGCCAACCCTCCTACGAACTCAGTCCACTGAAGTTCGTATTGGCTGTAACTGCCAGTCGAAGATGTTGGGTCGTCTTTTACTAGTAGCATCTGCATTATCATAGACATGGTAAGAAACAATGACAGCTGCATCAAGGCAGTGCAGACTCTTTGGCAGCGAGTAAAGTCGCTTTGCGGATAGCTACAACAAAAGAGAAAAACAAATACAATTATAGAAACGGAAATATGAAGTTTCCAACTTAAGTTTTACACAAATATTTCTTTTTAAGTCCACCAGTCGAATCCTGGGTGAATTTGGAGATGAAAATGTCAGTAGCAAATGTGTGTATGTATGTGTGTATGTGTGTGTATGTATGTATGGTGTATGCATGTGTGTGTATGTATGTGTGTATGCATGTGTGTGTATGTATGTGTGTGTATGTATGTATGTATGTATGTATGTATGTATGTATGTGTGTATGCATGCACGCAAGGAATCGATATACCAGACACCGTTTGATCGATCACCGCGGAACTTGGCATATACATGCATTTTTTCATGGAGAAGGTTTATATGTTATCCATTTTACACTAACACGCCAACTCGTCCCTAGAAGGTGTTGTGTCGCATAAACTTCTACAACCAGCTTCCCCTTATGGCATATATTGGGGGCGGGGGATTTGCAATTCTACCAATACACATTATTATACAAACTGGCAGGACGACGTCTGCCGGGTTCTGCTGGTACATTATATTTTGATTATAATTGTTTACTATAAAAACAATTCGTCAAATTCCAGTGACGAATGAAATAATTCCTTTCATGTTCGCAAATGTCAACAGACACTTTTCTTAGTAATGTGGATGGTGCAAAGCTCGTGACTGATAAACGGTGAGCGAGTCACTACAGAATATCTTGCATGAAATTAAGCAACTTTATAAATCAGTAATTCATTCTGACTACTAAAATTACGTTTATTGTTTATCATTTGAGTCATGGCTGTACGGGTAATGACAACATGCTTTTGTATATGTGTTTAAACAGTAGAATAACAAATTCTAACATAAATAAAATAATATGTATAAAAACTTAAAGGACGGGCAATATTGCAGTAACCACGATGGTCGCATACATGTTTGGCGGCAGCATTGACCATGCTTTCCAGAATTCATCGTTATGCGTTGCCGTACCGACACTGATCCTGAAGTTATGGAACGAGAAACTATCGGATACAGTCCAGCTCGTGCATAGACTTCATCGCTGTTATGTTGACAAATTACCAATTACATCTCGCGAAAATGTCGTAGGCTGCTGTCGCATTGGTTCACTTAGTTTAACTGCTACTACCCTGCAGCCAGGACTAGAATTGTCATAGTTAAAATATTACCGAAAATAGCTTAATTGAAAATTTTATTTCGCGGGTTTACACATGATTTTATCATAAATATATGTCCAACTGTAGATTAACTGTTAATTAAATCAATTAAATATCTGAGAAAATAATGAGTTATGATCTCAGAGCATTAAATGTGTAGTAAAACGAATTATCATTACATTTCTTTACTCAAGTTTACTGGTCTCAATAAGAGGACTTATAGCATTTATGTTCTTACATACGTCTAAAGAATGACGTTAAAAATTAATGACCATTACATCAATTTAAAGTTATCCTCGTCGCTGAATTTTATAAAAATTACCTTTACAGTATTTCAGTTATTTATTATCTTAAGGTGGTCGCCTGCCTGGAGCGACGAGCGATAAGGGATACACTGACATGTCCACCAGTTGCCACATTGCAAGCACTGAACCGGCATGCAGGCTTCTGTCGGGTACAAACCTGAACATGACTTTAAGATGCAATACCAATACTACACAGCAAAGTCCAGTGCATGTTTGTATTGTATTTTCGTATGTATACATTTATTATGTGTTGTGAAACAGTCTTAATAAGCTTTTTTTTATAACCAAGTGTTCTCTGAATTTGTATTGGACCATGCATGCATTCTTTTGATTGTAACATTTCATCTTCTTTTGGAAATAGATTTTTTTTTGTTTGTAAACAAGTTTGGGACAGGTTTAATAATAATTTACGTTAAAAAATGCTTTCTTCAAACAGGATGCAACTCACAAAGCATACGGTAAGTAATTATCTTATTCAACAGTTCGTTAAACTAAACCTGAGAAATATTTTTGTTCGAAATTGATTTTGATTTGTCAACAGAAAAGTATTATTTCTAGTGGCTAGCTTATTTTTAGACAGTGAAATATTGTAACGTCTGGAAATTTTTAAAATTTTCATCTTTAAATTTTAGAAATTTTTCTTCACTTTCGATCGACTATGCGCCTCAGGGGCCTTGTAAGCTTCGCAACCGACAGACGTTGTTTGTGCAACTCAGTGCTGACTTCGACGGGCGATGAGCTAGCCAGTTTACTCGGGCTAATACGAGACTCTGTTAATGAAGATGTGGGTGGTGGAGATCGTGCTGAACCCCCTCCCGTGATGGCCTGTCTGTGGTGATGAATGGTGAATTGGAGGTGCGCGAGAAACAACGAAGTCTCATGTGTAAAAGTATGTTATGCTCTAACACACACAAATCCATGCGCATCTCTTAAACGCAGATATCAATTTAAAAAAAAAAAAAAACATGAAATACTGAGTCACAATACATTTGAAATGAGGCTAGATACTGACTGATCAATAGGGTCACTCTGAAATTCCCCATTACACAGGATACAAAAATAAAGTTCTCGATACACGGCTATACGGTTGAAAATGCAGGATTAAAGGCCCTGCTACATAGAGACGGTGAGATTGTCGCTGTCGTGTTGTCGGGTCGGCGTCGTTCATTTCCTTGTTGCGTGCTACAAAGAGAGTCGTTGCTTTGCTGGTGAGTTTAGTTCCCGCAATTCATAACAGATTGCAGCTCAATCGCCAGTTGTGGTTTTCTTTTTATATTTGCAAAATTTTGTTGCAAACTGTGCAGTAAATACTTTAAAATAAGTTTAATACAAATCGTAGTGGACGCGAATAGAAACTTTTCACTTTAAATTGGCTCGTAATTTTCGTGGCGCATATATATGGCTAATCAAAAAACTGTAGTGGCCATCTGATGATCGCGAGTCGGTGGATTGTCGGCGAGTTGTCGGTGAAAGATAAAAGTTGGCCATCTCCACCGTCCCCGACAACAACACGACAACGATTCTGACGTCATGGTTACATTCTCCAGTCAGATGGCAGAATGGCAACGACTGGTCACCGACCGACGACTCACCGTCTCTATGTATCAGGGCCTTTATTCGCACGTGAGCAGATGATGCGAAATCATCTCTACCTTCACTTAAGCAGACACAAGCCTCTAGCCGCCTGCTAGCTACTGCAGTGAGAAAGATGCACGTCGTGTGAGTTAAAAATTACATGACGTTTATGATGCGGTGGGCGCGAGTCTTTCGTACGAACGGCTATTCTCGGGGAACACACGAAAGAAACAATAGCTGATCTGGTTCTTACAGTTAACACTATGGAAGACTACTCATGACTGGTGCAACAAAATAAAGAAAGGATTAAGTCCCCGAGACCGCGACACTAACGACGTGCATCCATTCACGTTGCCCGATGGATGAAGACTGGCATTTATGCCCTTTGTCCAGAGGAGCTCCGGCCAGAGAGGAGGAGTGAAATAGCCCTAGGTGAGGGGATGAAATAGTCACAAGTGATATAATGGTTACACAACACTATGCCTACATTTTTGGTGATGTCTGAATATTAAATCCTGCTGAAAAAGAACATTTTACACATAAACCCTCCACAATACACAACGACCTTGGCTTGATGGATATTAGAATTTCGTGACGTCACTGTTGTGGGGTAGTGTTCTTTCACAGTAATTGTTGGTGACTACGAGCTACGTGGAAACTTAATTACTTTATAATTGATTTGCAATTAATTAGTACAGTTTTACCGCGCAAAATAACATGAGAAAAATTCAAGTGTTCGGTGGTTAGCCAGCCTGAGTGGCTGGTAGTCTGACGGAATATCCTAGAAGCGGACATTGTCGTTAGTTGCTCTGAACATATTCTCGTTTGCGCTGGTTTGCACTTGTTGAGTGTGAGTGTGTGTGTGTGTGGATGTACTGATACTGTTTCATTGCTCTACATTGACTGCCGACGCACGAAAATGGCTGTCGACGTCATTAACAATAAAAAAAGAGAAAATGAGAAAATTATGCATCACAAATTTTTTAATAAGGTACACAATTAGTTGCTAACAATCCAAAAAGTCAGTCAATTCGACCAGAAGAATTGTTCAAAATATTCTAGAAAAAAATACTTAATTGCTATTTATTGAAGTTTTCCTGCTAATTATTATTTTGCATAATCTAAGTACTGATTGCTCTTAACGTGACACAATTGGTACCATAATTCCGCATGTATTCTAAAACAGCCAAACGCATAAGTTAGGTCAAACGAGCTCCAACAAAATTTGGCAGTGCGACATATCTTCAAACATATTTTTAGTAACCAACCAACTTTATTTGATGGGAAAATTTGATGACCACATTTCGTCAAAAATATTCTTCTATCAACTTTATTGTCAAATATAGTTGGAGACATAATTTGACAGTGTAACAGGGCCTCAGAAGATTTTCTGTATTCTATTCACTAATTTCTAAGTGGCCTTAGAAACGAAGTCTGTACAGCAGTAGGTTACCCATATTAAAAAAAAAAAAACAAAAAAACACAATATTCTCACTAAATCACATTTTGAAAAACACAATACGATCAGAAATTTTCAAGATATGACAGTGTTAAAAATTGATGAAATGTTTATAAAGCTGAACAACGTAATGGTACGCTGAACAGCACAAACATTCAAAAACCAGAACGATCGTGGACAGCAGCTATGAAAAAAATAAATTAAAAAATAACTCAATTTGTAAAGGTAGATATAGAAATCCATTCCATAGAAACTTCCACTTCTCATTACATCTTACACATTGTCCTTACATAATCGAATATGCCATCTAACAGGTAGACAGTACCTACCTGTGAAATATGCCGAACCAGCTGTGGTAACCGTTGTCAAACTGGCGCACCAGATTGCGGAAGAATCGGGACTGGAATGTGTACAACTGGCTGTCTGGAGCTGGAAGCACGGAGCAGCTGGTCGTGAATGGCGAGAACCAGTGGTGCACCGTGAAAAAAGTGATGTGGCCGGAGCTTGTGTCGAGAACCATTACCTCGTCACAGTACCAGCTAGGCTGCGAGCCCGAGTGGTCGTGCCACAGGTGCAGCTCCTGCAACTCGCCCAGCCAGGAGGAGGTTCGCAGCACGAACCAGTCTCGACTTGCTGTACGCAAGATGTGACGCCGCTGGTCGGCTAGTACGTGCATGTCGCTGGACGCGAGGGTGCCCACCAGCTGCACAGCCACCGAGGAGGTGGTCCCGGCACCGGGCAGGTGGCCTGTCTGTACCACTACCAAGTACTCGCGCGTGTGTGCCGGGTTGTTGCTGGGTAGGAAGGACAGGCCGAACAGCGTTTCTTCCTCTCCGTCCAGGTGGTGGCCCCACATGCAAAGCGGTAACATCAGTGCTAACAGGGTCGTCACCAGGAATACGATTAGGTAGTTGTCCTGCTGTTTTGCCCCTTCTTCTGATTCATCCATCTGGAAACACACAAATTTCAATACAAAACTGTTCAGAAGATTATGAAACCGACTTACAGACATGTTAAGAAGGATGATCGGAGTTGTATAGGTTTTTGAGCGGACATTATCCTGCTGTAAAATTGTGTTGCAATCTTATTAAGGGAAGCATATGACACTTCGTTTATGAATATCAGGAAAGATCGATGATCGTAATAGATTGCTGCCGAATCATGACATTAGTTCGGGTGATTCAGATACAGATTTCAATTATTATTATCTTCAGCATTTTACACTGCTCAGTGCATCGCCATATTTGAGTAACACAGGCCAACAGAAAAAAAACTTTTTGAATGAATGTGTCTTATTAAAAAAATTGTTTAAGTGTTCTGAACACGAATATTACAATGGAAATGCATTATCAACCACCATTTGTTCGTATTTCAATAATAAGTTATTTAGTAACACAATTTGTTTTCAAGGGCATTAACTGCTATTATAAAAATATTTAGAATCATAACAGTAGGCCAAATTAAAGTTATTCCATTTATTCTTGTGGTTTTTAGTAATGGTGGCTCGTAGGTTATTTCCAGGTAGGGCCCAAGTTGCAGAGAACTGCATAGAATTGTGCACTAGGTAATGCTAAAGTCACCAAATCACTAGTCTGTAGGTGCCACTTATTACTGACTAATCACTACAGAATAAGTAGCCAGTAGATATTTCCTAGTCATTGGTACTCTGAGGCACGTTTACAGGTGTGTACGATTCTCGACAACTTGTGCCCTACCTGCGAACAACCTTCGAGCCGCCACTGCTTTTAAGTCTGCTTAATCGGAATATGTGACAATATAAAATCCATACTGTATCAAACACCATTTTTTTGCAGCATTCAGTACCTATTTAAAGAAACATTTTTAGTGAATTCAATGGACATTATGCAAAACTCTAAAAATGGATTCAAATAGTAAAATGAGTTTTAATACATGTGTCAGTGGTAGCTCTGGTCATAATGATGTAATTTTCAGCTAAAGTGTGCAGCTGGTTGTTTTTATGCTGACAACCTAAACTCACTTTCATACCTTTCAGTGCATGCATTTAGTACAGTAGCAAGTTGTAGTTGTAAATTTTTCCTGATAGTTTTTGTTACATTTGCATAGAGTTTATAGTAATAAAACGTAAAAGGAATATTACAGAGTTCGTTAAATAAATGTGTACTTCCACCTGCTTTTGAATTAAACTTGGTGATCAAATATAAGTCTTGGACTCAGCATAAGGTGTGCTATGTACGTGTTGAAGATTGAGAAAATAGCAAAAGTAGCCTTTAGGTTTGCTGTTCCAACGATTTTGAGGAAGCCAAGGAACCACTGTAACGATTGTTACTTTTGCAGTGTTGATGTTTCTGGTTACAACTAAAAAAAAAGTACCTAACATGGGAGACTACCCTAACCTCCCATCTCCCATCAAGACAGTAGAGACTCGTTCAAATCTTCCTTTCTCTAAACCACTAGAGGATTTTGGTGAAGTTATTCTGGATACATCTAGTTATATACAGTCTGACACAGATGAGAGAGCTGATGATGAGTTTGACTGTACTATAAGTTGTTTACTCAAACTTAGCTAAACGATTTGGTTAAGGATTCGGGCGTTACGAAGGAGAAAGCTAAACTGCTTAGCTCCAAACTCAAAGGAAAGTGCTTGTTGGCAGTAGAGACAAACATTTTAATGTGTATAGGATAAGAGAACATACTTTCTTTTTTTAATTTGAAGCAAGAAGGTGGTTTAGTATCATTTTGATGAATAAATTCGTAAATGAATATAAAAAGAAGAATGGAGGCTGTTTATAGAATCTTCTGAAACTGCTTTAAAGGATGTTCTACCACACAATGGCAAAACTTATGCATCATTGCTTGTTGCTCACTCAGTGCATATGAAGGAAAGCTATGAAAACTCTGGTATAGTTTCAAAAAAATAAATATTCCGCCCATGGTTGGATGATATGTGGCGACTTGAAAGTGTTATGCATGCTCCTTGGCTAACAAAGTGCCTTCACTGAATTCCCATGTTCCCTTAGGGAATGGGACAGTAGGACAAGGACTCAACATTGGTCCAGAAAATACTGACCAACAAGAATATCTCTAAAGCCTGAAGAGAACAGCATTACGAGCAAAAATCTCGTGGGCCTGAAAAAGATGCTGTTGACACCTCAGCACATAAAACTAAGCCTTAGGAAACAGCTTGTTATTAGAGTCTTACCAAAAGATGGAGAATGTTTCAAGTACCTTTGCGAGAAATTTCCACATCTATCAGAAGCAAAATTGAAACAAGGTGTTTTTATTGAGCCAAAGATCTGGAAAACGATGTTCAATTCCAACTTTGAGTCAAAAATGACTGCAAATGAGGGGGCTTGGGTATCATTCAAGGATATTGTTACCAAGTTCGTGAGAAACAAAGGAATCATATTACATGACTATTTTAGGAAACATGCTACAACAGAAGTTTAAATGTTAGGTTGTATGATGAGCCTGAAGATTCACTACTTGTAGAGTCACTTTGACATTTTCCCAGGAAACATGGGTAATTTCAGTGAGGAACATAGTGAGCATCTTCATCAAGACATCAAAGTGATGGAAAGGCAGTATCAAAGCTGCTGTAATACCAGTATGATGGATGACTACTGTTGGTCACTTCACCGAGAAGTTCAGAAAGCTATTCACTGGAAATAAAGCTATATCAAGAGCTTATGTAAGTCAAAATGAGGTATTTTTAGTTTATACTTACATAAATTTATCATCATATTGCAACATTAACTTACTTTCCAGTCTTATTGTTTCTTCCACTAATTTTATAGTTTATAACGAAGTTACATTCTCGCAAAACTTTGGGTGATGATACTAATAAGCCGAGGTCAGATTATATTCAGAAAAAAATCTATTAACAATAAAAATGTAAAAAAAAAAAGTTGGCCTATTTAATCACCAAATCGTGACATCCCACCTATAGAGAAATTAATTGTAATGTGCATAGATTCAAACTACACTGTCGTTTGCATTATGAGGACTCTAGTAATTCCCCCCACAAGTTAGTGTTCTATGTGGCTAGTTGAAGCGAAAGTAATGTACTGACTGTAAATATTGTTAGTAACTGTGCTGTTCAACATCTTCCAACTTTTTATACAAAAAAATCTCACAGTTTGTTGCGGTTATTTTGTAGCATACTTAGTGCAAAGTTTTTTCTTATGCAGCACATTGCACACGATGTTTTAACGAACTGCTATGTTTCAAGTATCTTCTAAATGTTACATAAGTTGTATCTTCAGTTATATAAGCAACTAGCTGTCCTTTTGCGGCTTCGCCCGCGTTTACTATAGAAAAGAATAACTTAACTTTTAATTACGTATTAATTGATGGAGTTTCTATACTCTCTGCATATCTTTAAAACAACAAATACAAATAGCTTTATCCAGTCCACTTCGCTGTACGTACTTTAATTGCAGAACATCTTTGTTTTTAATTCATCTTTATTTCTTTATAAAATAGCTACCCGACTGCGGCTTTGCTCGCGTGAAATTATGTAATGTAAACATAACTCTGGACAAAATCTGTGATGAAGGCATTTAACAGCTAGCGTACTCAATAACAGTGAACTATAAATTGTCTTAGCTCAATGTAAAGAGCACGCGCAATATGATCGTATGATGCCATAGTAATTCCCATTGCAAAGTCTTGCACGGGATATGAACCCGTAACCCCACCCCTCCCACACCATAAACTTTATACAATACCTGAGTGAATGCTTAAAGGCAGGCCGTGATAATTCTTTCTTATGTACAGGCTACAGTCCAAAGAGGTTCTATTTAAGAATTTGTTGGCAAAAAGAAACAACTGTTGAATTATTTCTCCATGATCATTCTCTTTTTTCGGGAGACTGTAACACACAGCCATAATTTTCGAATTTGATTTGTAGATATTTACATAAGCTTCATTCTTATCAAAAATTCATCTCGATATTTCAACGGGTATAAGCGGTACTGATGATTGTTTGAAAACACCTTTTATTTTTTTAACAGCTTTCAAGAACGAATTTCGAAAAATACTGAAATAACTTTTTTATATTTATGTGAGATTTATTTGAAAGCAAAAACCATTTGAATATTTCTACTGGTTTAGGAGATAATTCGGATTAATTAAAAACACGTTTTATTTTTTTAAAAGCTTTCAAGGATGAATTTCAAAAAATTCTAAAAAATACTTTTTATATATTTACTTAAGTATAATTTTAAAGAAAAAACTCATCTCACTATCGGAAATGGTTTAAGAGAAATCATGCATTAATTTTGGAACTTCGCAAATTCAAAAAATTTGCAAATATGCATTTGTTTGGCCAATGTTTTGAAGTTAAAAAAATTATGATAGAGCTTTCCCGGTTAATGAAATATCAGGGAGTCCTTGAATACACATTTCACCCCTTTTCACCCTCTTAACTATCGAATTTTGAAAAATCCATTCTTAGTGGGTACCTACTGGGCAAGGGGAAGCTTCCCTCAAAATTTCATTATTCTAGATCTAGCGGTTTGGACTGTGCGTTGATGAGTGAGTGATTGAATGAGTGGGTCAGTCAGGACACTTCATTTTATATATTAAGATTGATGTACAACGTTAAGATAGTGGTACTCGAGTGGCATATATAAAGGAACGAGATAACAAAGAAACAAACATTCTCGTGACATCAGCGAACCAATCTACTGTGAGCATTAACTAATGGAATAATGCACAAATCTATGGGTTGACCCAAACGAATCGGCTTACAGTTTGAGGCAATTCATAGTTTCGTTAGCGTTTGTAATTTGTCACATAGCAACGAGATGATTCCAATGATTGAAAAAGTAAGGGCTGAAGTCTGTGTGCAATTAGTTGTTCGGGGAATGTCTCGGGAAATACTTGTACTGCAGGAACTAGTTTCGGTGCAAATTTGTGACAAATAAATGGCGCGCGTGTGTGTCTATGTATATATATTATTTTAATTTGAGTTTGTTGAAATAATAAGTATATGCTCCTGAGTAAAAATGGCTTTGAATACATGCTGACCACCACAGGTGTGTAAACAATTTTACTTTGGACATACGCCGATCAGTTGAAGACTGTTGCCGATATTATAGAAGTTATGAAGGAAATTTTACAAGAAAGCAATGCGTG
The DNA here is from genome assembly GCA_003012365.1 of Medauroidea extradentata. NCBI lineage: Eukaryota > Metazoa > Arthropoda > Insecta > Phasmatodea > Phasmatidae > Medauroidea > Medauroidea extradentata. The sequence continues at coordinate 8,459 of PNEQ01035099.1, read as the reverse complement.
TGTACATTCATGGGGGCTGAACTCTGTAATGCAACATTCACAATTTGGATGAATCAAGTAACTGTAAATTAGTATTTCAATTACACCAAACTCAAAGGTACTACTACCGAGAGGCTCAACATAACACTGTCTAGTAAAATTAAATGTTGTTTTTTAAAGCCAATTAAATTACTTTTTTTCTCCATCATAATGCTATAACTCACTCCACAAGACACAGTGTACTAAAAAATGAAGATGTACTGACATAATTAAAACTAACATTGGCGACTTGTCATAAATATTATAACAGAATAGCATCTCAATTTCATTACTTTTTTTTTTTTTTGCAAATTTAATATCTGAAATGTCGAATGTTATGTATTGGTATCGAGCCTATATTCATTGACTTTTTTTGTGTTGATGTAATGTAAAATAATATGTACTAAATATGTATCTCAAAGTGTTTTGTGTAAACAAAATTTTACTATTTTACATAAAAAGAAAAATACTATATACAGGCAAAAGTTATTGATTTTGGATTATGCTTAACACAAATGTGTGGTACAGTATTTATATGGCTAAGATCAAACACAAATGTTAACGCAATCAAACAGAAAAAATATTTTCTACTTCATGTCCGAGTATAGATGAAACCGAATAGTATCATATTTGATGGTGAAAAGGCGAGAATAAAATGAAATAATTGTGGGGAAAGATGTTAGATAAGTCTAATGGAACTGAGTATTGTCAGAGAGCCATGAAAGTTAATGTATAAACAGTAATTTTTCTGTGGTAGTACCACTATCTTAGTATTCCGTTTTCTTTTTAATAATTTTCCTAATCAATAGGAATCGAGTGGTCCAGCAGTCAAATGACTGAAAAATGAAAAGTTTGAAGAACGTAGATAAGAGTAACGTAGGACATCCACAGTTAAAAGACCAGCTTCCGAAATAATTCCGCACCCCTCATGCACTCCTCTGTATGTACCATGCACCATATAAGCATGCCTAAACTAAAAACATGCAAGTATGATTAGTAAAGTGAGTTTAAATGAATTTGCATTTTAAAGTAAGGCTGTTATTATACTAAAATTGTTGCACAGAGGCATTAATATTTTAAACTATGATTTCTAAAGCACACATTTACTTACCCGTAAGGTGATGGTGTCGATAGGAATGTTGGAATAAGTAATGCTGGTCAGGCGGTTAACACTCGGGCAACGACACAAAACTTTTTCAGGAAGAGACAGAACTTCGCAGGCTGGTTCCCATCCGTTTTTCTCACTCCATCTAAGGCATTTCACGATATACGCTACAACTACAAGTGAAATATTGAAGTTATTATCTTGATTTATATCGGAATTGAGACTTTTGAAGTATTCTTCACTTTCAACATTTCTGTAGAAACGCCCGTGGTCCATAGGTAGCGATCTGTTCGCACGGTCCTGAAGAGGGACAATACCAACATAAAACACATCACCTTTCTTGGCTGTAACATCTGCGACACGAAATTGGTTCAAACGGTCTCGAAAGACGTTTGTGTTGTCGTGTGCAACAACGGCCCCCTCGCTCCAGAAATCGTCAATTTTGGGTGGCACATTCTTCTTCACGACCACTTGTGTTTCTTTTTCATTGTCCAGACCATGAATTTGTATAATGAGCTTCCCGCTGCTAGGTGCTACAACCTTCGTTAACTTGGTGTTAACGTTTTCTTTACTCAACCGAGATTTCAAAAAGATGCGCGGGCTTTTAGGAAATCTAATGTTGAAAATTATGTCAGCTCCTATGGCTACATTTGTGCCATTTTCGTAGCGAAGACTGGAGAGTATTACAGGACGCATAATGTTCTGTGATGAGTAATGCCAAGAAAAAGGATTTACATGAAAACGTACCATGTAGAAATTAAGATGTTCGTGAGGCATATCGTTTGCGTCCGCGAATTCCATTGCAGCATAAACGTTGCTATCGCTCTGAAGATTTTCAAGATTTGAACGCTTGTAGAGGATATCAATTCCATGGTAATAAATGCTCGCTGAGTGCTCTTCATAAGCGTTCATTAAGAGTAGAAGTTTAGAAAAACGATCAAGTGAGACCAAAACTTTATTGGTCAAATTTTTACATACTTTTAGTGCTCCATAATGTAAAAAATAATGCAGATGAGCATATGTTTTTCCCAAAGTAGATAGCAGTGACGATATAATCGCCGCTAACGATATCCCAATTTCTTGAACATCTGTTCCATGGAGTGTTTCTTGGGAGTAACTGATGTGGAGGAACTGTACAACTCTTGAAAGCATATCTGTTGCCAGTCGAGTAGACGACGAATTATAGTAACCGTCTGTGGCAATTAGTACTTTCTCTAATGCAGTTGCAGCATGTTTACAGCCAGACACAGTTAAAATTGGCTCTTTGTGAAGATATTTCAAAAGAATATCTCGTACTTCGCATTTGCTACGGAATTCAATACTTGTGTCGATATTTATTGTTGTTTCTTCGTTTTCCATTAGTTCGTAGTACAAAATTGCTATAGACATTACTGTCTGAATTACCTTTCGCGTATTTCCAGCAGCTGACATGAGAGACAGATGAGATTGTGTACCCACCATCATTGATTTTATGTCCAGGAGAACTTGGTAAGGGTCCGAGGAATCTGTAGAAAAAGGCATAACTGTGACATTGTAATCATAATAGCTGTAAACTCCCAAACGATCAGTTACGTAAATCTTCAGTGATGTTATATAGTCATTCTCGACCATTCCTGCGTTCAATAAGATGTCTTCTATGTGCGGCCCGATGTCATACCTACGACAGAAAAAAATTTGTACGTAAAAATTAAACAATCTGGCAAATAATCGTTACCTTAATTAAAAATACAACGTTATTAAATAATTAGTTCAATTTATTCAGTTGAGTCAGAATTTGCATGCGCGCTATTGCGATGCAGAATTTGTTGTGTATGAATGATTTAATTTTAATTCTCACAAGATTTGAAAATGTCTTGTAAACAATCTGTTACTATTTGGAATATTTACGCAGTTTATAGAAACTGTTTAAGTTATTAACTACATGTAACTGAGGTACCTTGAAGTTTAAATTTACAACAATTCAAAACATACTCTGAAGGTCTCGAAGACGCGAAAGTGCTACAATTTCAAGAAAATATCAACTTATACTTATCAGGGCCTTGTCCATTTATAATTTCATACTATGAACATGGCCATGTAAGCGTTATAAGCGTAATTTATATACAGTGCTATTTAATGTATGATTAATGTTGGTATGTCCATGTTCTTTAAGCCCTTTCGAAAATCGCACTTTATTAAGTGAATGCAATGTACAGCTTTCGTGTTATGTTTAGAAACTAACACATGTGTGGAAGAAGCAATAACATTTGCATGGGAATGGATCATAAACGCTTCTTTCTTGTACTATTTGAGCTGCTGTTCTTAACACAAAATGTTCGGCGTGTGACCCATGTAATGGATCATGTTGCTGTGAAATACTATCGCAGAAGCTTCTAACATATTTGGTATGGAGCTGCAAACATAGTACTCCTGCGAGGACATTCCACAGTTACTAGATCCATCACTCAAACCATACAACAAACGTTTAATACGTCGAGCAGTACAAAAAAAATGAAATGTTTGTGGCTCTTGCTCATAATAAGCCTTAGGTTTTTGCCTTTACCAGACGTGAGGAATGTTTCCTCTTAGAAGCTAATAATATTAATTTTTATATGGCTTATAAACGTTTCAGCGCATTTCTGAAGTCACCAGCAGGACATCTAGCCCGTGTCAAACGTTTCAATGTATTTAATGAAAAAAGTGAGAGTATTTTCAAAATTAATTTAAGAAATTTATTTGACTGTTAACTAGCAGTATTAACACCAAACAGTAAACATAAGATTAGTTCTACAATTTCTACGTACAAACATTTTCACTATACCAATAGGTAAATTAAAATAATAATAGGTAAATTAAAATAATAATAACAATTTAATTTTTGTATTATTAACTACTTTAATAATTACAGTAATTAATGATACAATAATTATAATAACTACACAAATATATCAATTTTTAGGAGTCACCATATCCCGCCACATCGAGTGTACCTTGTCTCAGTCTACTTCGGCATGTATTAATCGCTGAAACGTTGGATTGACACTCGCTCATTGATATACAGGTTGCAGCAACATAATTTCATTTTTTGAAATGCGCGCCATTCAGGCTGTAGATGTCGTAGCGCGGCGGGAATGGTCTTATTTGAGAGGCGTGGATGTAAAGTTTTGTTCCCCATCACGGTCAGTCGCCATCATGCGTTGTGACAGTGAGGAGCGAGCGTTTGCCATCGAAGCGTACTTTTCGAACGGCATGATTAAATGAAATTAGGAGACGTTTGGTTCCAACAAAAAGGGGTAATGGCCCGCTCTTCAAGGTCATCGATGGTTGGTTTGAGGGAACGCTTCCGGAGCGCCTCATCTCAATAAGGGGCCATTTGGAGTGGCCAGTCCGCTCCCTCGATTTCGCCTCGTATGACATTTTTGGTGGGGTTATTTGAAATCCTATTTCTATGTCAACCGTCCAAGAACCCTACACGTCCTGAGGTCCAACATCCGGGCAGAAGTCGCCAACATACCCGCTGCTATGCTGGTGCCATACTCAATTGGGTTGGTGAGGGAAGACGTCACCTGCCTGATTTGATTTTCAAAACTGTGTGAAACCAAACTTTAGATATGTAACTGCATTATACAAATCAAAATGAAAACTTTCTGATTCATATAATGGGTTTATTGCCGTGTTAAAAAATTAAGTTATGTTGCTGCAACTTGTACTAATCGCCCACGTCTTGAAGTGTGAAAAACTCTCATTGGAAGATGACAGCAACAAGACTGGGAACTACTGGTATAGTAGAACCATGGAACTCTTTGTTTCTCTGGACTGCTAGTTTTCTTCATTTCGCTTAAATAATTCACATTTCTTGATTTTCAGTTTGATAGCCCTCTCATCAACTGTTTTTAAGTTCAGTTTGTCTTCACTTGTGGATATCCTTCCCCAACTCAGTACGTATGCATTGCTTCGTCGTTTGTAGTATATCACAGTAGGCCATATTTAACCTTTTAGAACCACATATTTTATATACGTACTAGCAGCGCGCCCGCGGCTTTGGTCGCGTGTATTACTCAGAGCAGATACCTCTTTGTACACCTGATAGGTAGTTCAGTCACATCAAGTGTTAGAATGACAAATACGCTAGTCGAGTTAACTCTGCAGCAGGATAAGCAGCTATAGCTGTCCACACGAAAAGTAGTATTAAGTTTGTTCTGCCACTAACAGCGACTTCACCTCGGCCTTATATATAAGAACAACAAAGTTGATGTATGGTACTCTTTGTACGTGACCATTATATTAATGGAGTAAAATGCATTAGGAAATCTAATTTGAAAACATTTATTTCCCCATAAAACAGAAATCTGACCAAATTCAGAATATTACTTCATATTAAAGCGGCCGCCAATCCAACAGCAAACGCCAATTGATACCTTTTATCCTTATGAAAATAAAAAGGGTGACCACACCCTTAAATTGCATACATCATTTTTAACGCCAGGATATTCCAACATTTGAAGTTGAATTGTAGAGAAATGTGACCTACGTAACAAAAATGGTACTCTTGTAGCGACTGTTTACCACCCACCATTTTCGTGCAAAATGCACCAACGCACATAAAGCTTCAGTGTTGTGATACAGACCCTGGTGTGTAGGCAACATTGCGTACATATGTGTATGTTTTATCCCGTCGCACCACTCATACAATGGTGAATATTCACTATCAACTTTACGTAGGCTATCGTACCTTAAATAGCTCACATAAACGTACCCAAAACTTTTTGTTTTTTGGTGACGTTACATGTGGGTTTTGAAGGAAATTGGTGACAAGTGTTACGTCAAAAATGTTGATTTTATCACAAAAGTGTACAAGAATAATATTGTTCTATATTTAATTGTGTTTATAACAAAAGAAAGAACGTCTTGATCGGATAATTGGTTGCGGTGATATCAATGGTTATGTAAATGTCTGCGTCCGCTAACTTTTTTACGAGGCGGGGGAGGGGGAAGCTTTAGGGGAGGAGTGGGTGCTTTTGGGAAAATACTCCTCTAGTATTGGTCCATCATCTGTGATAAACTCAGCTTTACCATAGCTATTCCCGACACAAAACATTTATTGGCTGGACTACAAGTCGAGAGCTTGGACATCCTTAGCCGGCTGTCTAGAACATTTTCCGACCACGGTTACATCAACCGTACCGCTTGCAGTCGTTGCAACACTTGCATCCGGAAGATTACGGTATCAGAGTTGAATTTTGTGAGTACATGTGCAGGAAGACTGATCTGCGTTACGTTCGGTGCTCAAAGACAAATCTGCGTTTCACTTGAGTGGAAAGGTAAGCCGTCACAATGTTCGGATACGGAGAATTGAAAAATCCGATACTTCTGTACAAAACCACTTACGGGATTCGCCAAAACTTAATGCTTTCTGAGCAATCTCACAGACGAAGGTATACAGGACTTTTTTTTTTTTTTTTAAATTAGAAACAATGTGACCGATGTTCTATCTCGAATTGTTGGGGTTGTGGTTATTTCCACAAATCAGAGAGGACATGGGCGTAATTTCAGTATTTGATTGGGTGGTATGGATTACCAGGAGGTCTATCAGACTAAAAAAAAAGGGGGGGGCTCCCGAACAATATGTTTAGAAAGTATAATTAAAATCGTAAGTTTTAAATCATTTCGAGAGCAGTTTTCCGTCACAAAATTATTGCCTATATTCTCTACTTTCTAACCTTAATCACTTTTATTTGATAACGTAACCGCTTTTTAAAATAGAGAACATTCACACAGAATTAAAAAAAAACAAGTCTAAATCAAATTTGTCCGTTACTAGAGCGAGTTTGGTCCTTAAAAAGCAAAAATCAAGCAGACAACCTGGGCAAAGACAAAAACCTTTTAAGGTAATTTTGCGTAATCTGATCACATCAATTTCTAAACTAAAATTTATTCTTATTTTCCTATTTTAATTAAAGTAGCATAACTTATTATTTTTTTAAGTGTCAGCATCAATACTCCGTTCGATAACCAAAACCTCTCCTGGATGATCGCGCTTCTGCATTATGTTTTTAAATGTAAAAGACCTGCCACAGGATGCTGAATTCACTATAATTAAAAAAAATAAAAAATAAAAAAAAACACAGAAAGTTTCAAAGATTTTTATACAAAAACGGCAGCTCTTTCTTGGATATTTCTTTTTTTTTTTTTTATTCTTCCATTTTGTAAAAACACTGCAGCTCAGACAAAATAAGTTCCGTTTTCAAAGTGTAAAATTTACAAAAAAATTCTACACTGGCCACTGTCAGGAGTTGGCAGCATTGTGTTTGTAGTACTGGGAATTGTTTGTTATGTAAGTTACATGGCAGCAGTGCGTTTGTAGTGTTTGGGAGAGAAAAGATGGAGAGTGGCGTTGTTAGACTTGTATTAGAGATTATGGTGATTATTAAAAATCAGAGCAGTGATAATGATACAGTTTGTATGATTTGTGACTTGACAGCCACATCTACATCGCATGCACTTAGAATCTGACTCATATGTTAGAGAACATCCAAGTTATTTTCTTGAAGCTTGGCCTCCATTCGAATGTAAATAACAGGATTCGGAATTGTTACTTTGTATTACTGTTGCACTGTCTCCAGTGGAGCTTTGCTCCCGCCGCCAATTTTTGTCGGAATTTCGCCTTTCCTTGGACAATTTGGTGCTCTAAATGCACAGTCCTCAGCTACCTCCGTGCAACTATTGAACAATTGAGTAAAAATATTTTCAGTGTTAACAGATCGTGAAACATCAGGAATGCTGCTCTTCACTTATCGGAGGTCACACTGCTGAACTGTAGGGTCTTTGATAATAAGTTACATTGCATTAAAACTCTTTGGAGTAGAAGTAACTACACACAGCATTGGCTTGTCCGCCGCTGCCTGGGTCAGTCTGTGAAATTTCTTGTAGAGTTGACACAGTGGCTTCATAGTTATCTAACAAAGAATTGAGGCTGTAGCTAGAATAAGGGCCTATAGCTCAAAACAGTGTTTTGAGCTATGGAGTTGTAAAGTTTTCTCATACATGTACAAATCAATATACGACTATTAACACAATTGTGTACATGCTGTTGTTATTGCTGACTCTTACAGATGGCATGTGTGTCGTCTAAGTATACCTAATAGGCCAAAAATCAAACTGAAGGCTATTTAAAGTATGCCATGTTATAAGCCCTTTTTGAATAGATTAGTTAAAAAACTAGCATTCTCTAAAATAAACTGCTAGATGATGTTAATCTTTAATATAATATTATATCAACAACAATACGTTTATGACAGGTTAGCAGAGGCCTACTCTAAACAATAATACAACTGTTGCAGTGTCAGTAGACTACACA
>PNEQ01035098.1:45414-69745 GCA_003012365.1 Medauroidea extradentata | reverse complement strand
TGTTGACAGTAAAACAAAAGAAACACGGACGAACACAATAGTCTCCTTGCAATAAATCAAATTGCGACGTTTGGTTTGTAGAAGTTGCGACGTTTGGTTTGTAGAAGTAGAGTAGTTGCCTGTGGAGCATTGCATCAGACTGTACAATACAAAAAGCTCGTTAAAAACCGTTACAGAAACAACAACAAACAACAACTTTTAAAAAAGGTACAATTTAAATTGCATGTGATAAAGGAATGTTTATAATCTGTGAAACAAAAGACAAAAATCCTTGAATGCACTTTCTGGCACGATTAATAAATAAATTAACTAATTCTATATTCTTGCCAAAAATAAAAGTCGTTACTACATTCACTATGGTTGCATTAGGAGCGGCAAATTGTGAGAGTCTCTATCCGTCTTCAAACTCATCCATCAGAATAATTCCTATGTTTATATAGAAGGAAATAACAGTAAGTATGTTTACGATAGTTTTAATTTTATTTTTATGTGAATATTTTTTCCGCCGGAAATTGATACAATATAACGAATGTTAACGTGATCGGTTTTTTAAATTTTTTAGACAAAATTATCACCACTTCCTTGCTTATAAGCATGGCAGTAGTTGAAACAGATAAGATTAAAGACGGTTTTCTCGCAAAGTGTTGTACCTGAAGCAAACATTTTCCCAAAAATAAACTCACAATTATTTTTTCAATGTGTTACAATTTAAATTAAAGGAATTTCTGCAGTATTGCATCTTTCATAAACAAATTGAAATGCAAAATTGTGACAGTTGTTACAGTTTCGGGAAAGGATTTAAACGAGCTCTGCATTTGGAACAGTCATGTACAGTTCCGTGCAGGTAGCCACTCTAGTCAACATTAGTTTTCAATTGTGCCAACCATGCAGACAGCAGGGCTATGCCTGACACGTCTACAAACAGCAAACGTCTCAAGACAACTATGGAATGACCTGTTTAGATTGCAAAAAAGGAAAATAAAAGCTTTGTAGGAAAGGAGTTCGTTGTCTCAGACTTCCTCTTCCACAGCAACAAGTCCCGCGCCTGATTCGCAACAGCTAACGGGCGAGTCGATTCATCCCGAGTTCCTCTTTTTGTTCTCGGCCGTCCCCGCTTGAACAGTCACTCGTCTTGGGAAACAGGATCCGGTGATCAGTCATGCCTGGTCCCAGTATTCGGGAACTCTTCATCACTGGGTCACCAGCTGTGTGACTGACCAGGTTCTTTTGTTACTGAATGACAACTTCCTTCCTGTGTGACCGCGCTCTGGGTTCGAGTCCCCCGAGGAGACGGTTGGTCCACAACATGAGTAGGGAGCCGGTAAATTTCGCGGATCAATTGTGGCACAACTTAAAACATACGCCCACAGCCACTAACTTTGCACTTATCTGTTTCAATGCCTTAAGTCGGATTCACAACCACACTTAACGTACGTACGTACGAAGTAGAAAGTTAATCAACTCTACTACGTACGTACGCTGCGCGAGGGTGTGAATGCTGACATGCACACTCGGTGTTTCTACTTTTACACGTACGTACGCACGTACGCTAAGTGGTGGTTGTGAATTCAGCTTTATATGTAGGGACATGAAGTTTTCGCGGAAATATTTCTCCACCACTTTGTTTCAGTGCCTTACGTGTACACTTGCAGTGCTTCGTGATCAGTGATTGGATGTTTTAACTCCCATCGTCTTAAGGGTTCTATCCGTAAATCACAGACTTGTAGTGTCGCAGTTAACCATGCTGTAATGATTGGCACAGTCAAATGAAAGACGACTTTGTACACGCAAACACACAGCCAATAACTAGAGATGATGGTTTATCGCGGGAAAACTTGACTGTTTGCAGGGTTTCAACGCACGTTCAGCTTAAGTGGATTCCCTACCTGATGCGCTTGGAATGCGTTGCAGCAAGTTACGAGTATTCATTTTTTGACGAATCCACTCAACGCGCTTCAAAATGGTTCGTCTACGAAAATAATACACGTCAGTGCATGACGCCATAAGCTCAAAGATTCGGTACGCGAGTTTTAAATATGACTTTTGGGCCTCCCAAAATGGCTAAAAACGACTTTTCCAGACTGCCGTATCTGGGATTATAGAGACCATAATCTAAAAACACACAAACAGAAGCACGCGTTGGACCTTAAACTATACTTCTCACAAATAAAATTATATGGTCACCTCTTAAAGTCGCATAGGAAAACGAATACTACTACAGATCTACGCGCCAGTTGAGTGGCTTGCACGTAGAGGTCAAATTACGTTACACACGCCGGCCGGCGGCGCTCTTGAGCATTATCAATTTTCTGCCTCACACACAAACGCAGCCTATATCGGGAACCGCCTTAACCGAAGATTACTGGCTTTCGCTTGTACGTGGAGCTATTACCCTATTTGACTGAGTCAATAAGAATCTCGCTATTGTAGTATTTTATGCCTGTTATTGGTCTGCAGACAGCTACGGCGTGTCAGACGCATATACACCAATCGTACAGGCTGCAATTAACTATAGTGTTGTCAAGGGAATGTCGGAACAAAAAAATGTCGCGATATACCATAATCTCTTCCAATAACCATAAAATGGAACTACAGATATGCACGTAAGGCACTGAAACAAATGTATGCAAAATTCTTTTCACGAAAATGTCTTGCCCCTACTTATGTACACCAATGTAGTTCTGCTTCATGGTTGTTGGCAGCGTGTCTTTGTTCAGTAGCGTCACTTAATTGACTGAGACAATCATAACAAGGTTAATGCGATTCCACAGGTGTGTGATTACAGGGTAGAATCCCAAGACAATAACCGTTAGAAAAATCAAATCATTGACCACTAATCAGAGCCGCAGGTGTACATGATACAAGTTGGTGTAAAAATCCTTTCGTGAAAACTAACCGGTCCCAACTTATTCTCATTGGTACAATCATATGACCGACGACTCTAACGAAGACACACTGCCAATAAACAAGAGCCTGAAAAATTTGCGTTTTATTCTGGGCACAAACTGGAAATCAAACAAATTTAAGTTCGTTTCAATTCTGTAATTGGCTCTTGATATGTTTGACACATACTTGAAGGCGCTGAACCAATAATAAAGACGTAACTAAACGTGGAACCAGTCATGTGATATCACTGTGTTAGCGAACAGCCAATAAGCGGATGGTGTCTGCTTGGTAGCATAAATATTCTTGGAGGCTAGCCTACAGGTCTGTGAACCAGCGAATTTTTCCGGTTTCTACCAACAAGCAGAGGTGTGTGAATTCCACATATTTATCGGGCAGCAGTTTATATTTCTCATTCCTATACACACTCTGGTCAAAATATAGTACCCATTGGCTTCCAACATTACAAGTGGGTAGCACGTGATAGCACTGTGAATAATTTACTTATTTACAGCCGGCTTGCTTTAGTCAAATGAGCACCGAGACAACCGTCGTACAACCACGTAAGCTACAGTGAAGTATATGGTATTGGCGTTCAACTTGACCTAGAATATATCCGCGAAATTCTCGTACCTCTAATCATTGACCACGTAGCTATGCTGAAGATGTGCTCGTAAGGCATTGAAACAATAAACGGTTGCAAAATCCTTTTCACAAAAAAATCAGTGGCTCTATACGCACATTCCTGACACTGCTTCGTTTAACTGTTAAACAGGCACACTCTGGAGGAATGTGATCCAACGAGAAACCTGTAAGAAGAATCCTGCCATACTATTTCTCAACATTGAGACTACATGTAACGGATAAAGGTAAATCCCATTTGAAGTTGAACACCAATAACTAGGACCATGAACCTCAATGCATGAACAGCAGACAATGAACGAATAAACGGGACTTGAGTATACGTAATAAAACGGATTCTAGCCTACAAGTCACTGAATTCGCGAAATTTTCCGGTCCCTACATATATGTCATATCTCACCTTATTAAATAGTCGGGCACTTTTGAGCACCAAGAAAAACCGGCCGGACACGGGAAAAAAATCCATAAAAAGGAGGACATGTTTTCCTTTTGCCGGATGTCTGGTAGCCCTAGTGTTGTCGCTCTGGAAAGACACGTCACCGGTGACGACCCCAGGTCCTCTGGTTGAAGAGGTCCTCAGACAGGGAGGACTAACTACGCAGGCAGAGGTCGGCGACGACCTGAGCAGAATGTTTGATGTGTGACCTTGGGTGTCTGCCGTCGACGAAGGTACTTGTCATTCTCTGGAAGCGCGAGGCTTGTTGGTGCACGCACCGGCCTACATGTGACCAACAAGGCGAGGGTTGGAGAGGGGGTGTGCGTGATCGAGGGGTCACTGTCGCTTTTGTCCCGACCTCTACGCCGATCAATACACGACTGAAACACAGTCCGGTCAGACTCGAATGCATTGCACATAGCTAAAATATATTTGCACCATTTTTTTTTTCAGTGAAGGGTGTTCACTTGGCAATAATGCATTATTTTTATTTGTATGACATTGGGTTAGTTTTACAGACGTTACTTTTGACTACATTTTCCCCTTGTGAAACTTTTTTAGCTCTCATAGTCTCCCCATATCAGCAGGTCAAAGTCAAAATTTGCAAGTTACAGGAACATGCTTATAGCAAAAACCAACTGACTTACACGAATGAAATAATTTATACCGAAATTAGATAGTGCACTAAAATATTTAAAGTCACACAATAATTGAATTCCTTTGTATTTAAAAAATAATAATTACGATGATTTTCTTCATAAATAGCTATTTTATAATAAATACAAAAGGACTTGGTTGTGTGGTTTTAAATATTTTAGCATATGTCCCGTGCTATCAAATTTCAGTGTTAATTATGTCATTCGAGTAAGTCAGTTGGTTTTTGTTACTAGCATGTTCCCATAACTTGCAAATTTTGACTTTGACGTGCTGCTATGGGAAGACTATGAGAGCACGTTGCTAAAATATATTTGCACCATTTTGTTTCAATGTCTTTCGTACACACATGCAGCTGTACTTCATTGTCAGTGATGGGATGTTTTAACTGTCACTTGTTTTGAGGTTGTACTGGCAAATCGCGGACGTAGGGTGTCACAATAACCTTATTTTGATTGATGCAGTCAGATGAGAGACGTGTCTGTGCAAAGACACGCTGCCAATAAACATGAAGCACAGCTGCCGATGTGCACGTGAGACGTTGACTGAAACAAAAATGTTGCAAAAATCTTTCCGCGACATCCTCGTTGTTATATTTATGACTTTCGCCTAATTTAGGTAAACTAACAACTGTTAGTCTACTTGTAACATGTCAGAAGCAAAAAGACTGAGTAATGGAAATGATGAAGATTTCTCTATCTCTTGCACATTACCTTTACAGGAACATGCAAAATTATCTTTATTATTTGGTCACAAACTAAACGTCACTGCCTGTACACACCAGAGCACAATCTGTGATTCCTATAGGCACGAGTATTTAGCGTGTTGATTGGCCAATAACATGTATATCACTCTCCTGATTTGGCTCCATGTGATTTTTTGTGGGGTTATTTGAAATCCCGCGTTTACGCCATTCGTCCAAGGACCCTACACATCCCAAAGACCAACATCCGGGCAGAAATGGCCAACATACCCACTGCTACTCTGATAAGTGTCATGAGAAACGCCAGATATCGGCTTATTTAGTGTATACGGACAATGGTGAGCGTCAGCTACCTGATTTGATTTTCAAATCTATGTAAAACGAAACTTTAGATATCTAACTACATTACAAAAATTAAAATGGAAACTTTCTGATTCATATAATCGGTTTTATTGCCGTGTTAAAAAAGGAAGTTATGTTGCCCCACTCTGTTAATGTCCATAACCATATCTAGAGCCCCTGATCCTTGGCGAAAATAATTTTACAACACCTAATATTTTACGTGCTCGTATGTAGCACCAGGGCCCGTGGAGTCCTGACCTCCTCCCCTTCTCCCTTATTTTAAAAAAATCATATTAAGAAAAAAATACAAGTAAATCATTTAATGTTTTTTTTTACGAAAACTGCTTAAATAGCACCATTTTCCACCTTGGAAATCCACACTTTTACGGGGGAGGACACGTAGTCCCCCCACCCCTCTTTATTGCTTTTTTTTTTTAATTCTAAGGTAAGACATCTACCCCCACTTTTTTTTACACAAATCCTGGCTACGGTCCTGGTAGTTCTGCTTCATGATCATTGACTGGTATATATAATTGTTTACTCTCGTTGTCTCGGGGTTCTACCCACAAATCACAGACGTAACTTGCTGCAGTAACCTTGTTCTGGCTGGAACAGTCGAGTTAGAGACGTCTCTGCACAAAGACCATGGAGGTATTAGTCTATGGAGTGGCATCTGCCGTACATTTCAATGGTAATCGTGTGAAGCCGATTATTTTCGAACATTTTCGAACTGCGCATGCGCAGAACGTAATTTTTCATGAGTCGCCATATTTTGGGTGGTGGCAAAACAATAGCAGAAAGCAATGTAATTATGTAATTTTTTTTTACAAAAATTCGCGCAAATTCTCTATTTGTATCGTACACAACAGTTTACATTTGCTTCAGAAATATAAAAAAAAAAAACCGAATTAGCTCTCGCTGTGTGTATGTACGTTATAAACTTGATGAATTTAAATAACAGTATCTTACCTGTACAAAGATAATCCTCCGCAACGATCGAATATGTTTGTAAGGCCAAGAGCTGCACAAACTTTCACCATAATGTGTAGTTAACAAAAAACTAAAACATTTTCATTCAGCTCAATTCAATGCAGAAATCCGGGCATAAAACCACATTTCTCAGGTAGACGACAAAGCCTACCAATGTGCTATCGAAGAAGTGTAACATATGTGACACTAATATTGACACACATATTGTAACTATTCGTGACATTGACATTTTCGATGTTTCCTTCATAACTATTCTCGATAGTATATACGATACTGATTTATGTAATTAAGTAAAGACGTTAATTAGCATTATCAAAGCCCTCGGTATTGTGCAACTGACAATATTATGGAATTATTTCCTAAATAAATTCATTCCACATTAACTATAATTATATCATACTTTTAACAAAACTGTCACATAAGATGTAT
The DNA here is from genome assembly GCA_003012365.1 of Medauroidea extradentata. Classification (NCBI taxonomy): domain Eukaryota; kingdom Metazoa; phylum Arthropoda; class Insecta; order Phasmatodea; family Phasmatidae; genus Medauroidea; species Medauroidea extradentata. The sequence goes on along the minus strand of PNEQ01035098.1, from coordinate 62,666 downwards.
AGGCACAAACCATTTTATAATAATTATGCGAAGTTAAGATGTAATTGATACCATTCATGTTGCACATGTTGTAGATATAATTACTATGACGAACATGCAGTGCATGTACCACGATAAGTGAATAAACAGTACATAACAGCCCTAGCTGAGCGTAGATGTGTTTGCCTACGTTCGACTGTAACAGTGAAACACATTTACATCTGACATTTCTGTCTGATTACAACACTATCAGAAAACAATACGAACACTCGCTTGACCAGTCACCAATTTAACTCTCGTCACACTACAGCAGCGCGGCTGGTTAGTAGCTTGTACACCCCTTACCGCTTACACTAGTATCACACAGTCTTGTTTACAAACTACAACTCTCACATCTCGGCAAATTAACTATAGAAATATGTTGTTATTGGTTCGCTGTGTTGCAGGACGTTGCCATCTCGACACGCACAAACCACACTAATTATACTAGTTGATAGTGTTAATCAGTTCATCCTGCTTAGTCCTGTACTTACAAAATGAGCAGTTTATCTCGGACGCACTACGTTTCTGAAGGACATCTTTGAAGAGCATGCGGAAAACAATAGCAACCCAATTTTTTAAAATTTAACTTTGGGTTTTAGGCAGATACACTAAGATTATATCATAATGTGCACCCCGGTTTAAGACATTTAGCATTATGACTAATTACTGCAGCAGAATACAGGTATTACTCTGTGGTAAGTCAGGCGTTCATAGTTTATAACAACAATCAAATTGTTATTAATATTTTTTTTGCTTACTTCCCTTCTTTTTTTTTTTCTTAGGTTGTGTAGTATTATATATTTTTTTATATATTTTCGGTGCCATAATCAAATTAAATCTTGCCAGTAAGTAGCAACAATTATGGCTTTATTATTTGCAACCAGAAGATCATCTTTTGAACACTTGTCTTCCTTCAAAGGACAGATCAGCAGGTGTTTGGTTCTTGCAATATGCCACATTCACAGAGTACATTCCATTTCTTACATACGGCGTGAAACTCCAGTGCTCAGTTTGTCCAATGATTCCAAATTCCATACAAGTTATGACCAGGTGCCATTTTCTCTGAGCGAGGGGCGATAGAATCCTTGATTTCTGTCTTCCATATCTTCACACGGTCAACTTCTTGTGAACTTTCTAGGGATTCTATTCCTCTCAAATAATGGTTTCTGGACTTAAAAGCCTCTGTTGGGCTGATCGAAGTATTATAATTAAAATACATACATTATAAATTCTAATGATATTTATTAAATTTCAGTGTTAAAATTGTATCTCACCTTTACCTGTGAATTATCCAGTTGTGATACATCGTGCGTTACCATTATTTCTCCTCATATCTTTCATTTGACGTCATATGTTCCTTGTTGACCAAACTAACGAATGCCATTGAATAGACTCCCGCCAGTAATTTTGTAAGCGAGCTAGCATATGTAAATACGCGCAAATCAAGCAAAAAGCTAACGGAATCGCTCGGTTGTTAAACGGACAAAGATACGAGCATATTTCTCAACTTTGTGGAGGAAATACTTGGAAGAATACAGTCCCAGTGTCTCGCTACACTCTGAAAGAATTTTTGTACTTTAACAGAGAATATGTTTGGAAACATACTTGCCGAAGAAATTATTTGTAGAAAAAAAAACAATGATGTACTGGTGAATATACAGAGTCTATGTTTGTGACAATTGTGTTTGTACTTCTAATGTGTAAAAGTTCGGTTTGAAAATTTATTTTTACTCTGGCAATAAAAACTAACTTATTAAAAAAAACTGTCCTTAGATATAGGCGGGTCGGGATAAAATTATATAATTTGTATTCTCCTGCCAGTTTTTAACATAAACAAAGTAACCCATGTAACAATCTAAGTGTTTGGATTTTACTGTACTCGCAAGTCAAGTCTGAAACCACAACATGTAATATTTTTATTATTGTTTTATAACCACAGTTGTCAAAAGCGCTCAATTTATCCCAGACCAGCTATACTTGAACACTGACTGCTGCTCCAGAGAGCGGTATCACGGTAGTCGGAGATTATTTGAGTGCAGGCCTGCTATTGTTTCAGACTAGAGTCTTCAAGGACAAGTTCAACTAACACTGATCTAACCGCGAAAGTAACTCACGCGAATATCATTTCAAAATCTAAATTGCCCTCAAATGAATGCGCGAAATTTACGGGTTGTTAACAACCGACTGTGGCCAGTACATGTATAGTACTGACAAGTCTAGGCTGCTGCCAGATGAGTCCGCGAAATACTAGTGCCTCCGTTTACGTTAAATACGCTGTTTGTATTCTGTATACCTAGCTATGTTATGTCCATGCTGAGCCATTCTACACTCTTAAAATACTTTCTTCGTCACAAGAAAATTGTTGTTGCTGTAAAAAAAATGTGTAGAGTAAACAGAATTGTACTTTTATTTTGAAACTAGTTTACAAAAAACCTTTTTTACATTAACAAAAATATTTTAAACCGTACACGGAGCGCTTGAAAATGTACAAATATGTCTGTATATTGACAAATATTTTTGAATATTAAGAGCAAAATTCTTCTACATTTAACAATTTGTTTTAAGTTACACAAATATTTTTTTGCAACCGCTTTCCAAGAATTTTTTTTTGTAAATGTAAAATTATTTTATGCAACGTGACTGATCTTCGAAGGTAATTTTGTTTCATATTAAACAGTGTGCTCATTAAAATGAAGACGACCAGTGCAAACAGTTATTAGAATAACTTAGACCACTTTAATGACATGCGAGATTCTTGTAGTAGTGCCTAGACCTATACAAGTTTTGACATTAATTTACAATCTTTTTCTTGCAAAAGAACGATTTTTACTCTGTGTTGTTTAAATATAAGTCACTGCAGAGTAACTTTGCCGCAAAGATAATGTTTGTTTAAAAGTTACAGTTTTATTAACAAACATTGTGTTGCCATTCATTTGGTTGAATAGAAAGTTTGATGGTGAAGTTAGTTGTGTTACTATATATGTTGGAAAAATATATTTATTTCAAAGGAACTGATTTTATTTTCAAAGAAATTATGTAGTAGCATCAATCAAAAAATTTCCAAATATTTTATTACTATAAAGCAATATCTCTTTACTGCAAAGCTAAATATACTCGGAGAAAAACAATTTCTTTGCTGTGAAGGAAACGTAACATGTCGACTCATAAGGTGCAGCTCCGCGTCTATGTTTCGATTTCGGAGAAGAGAGTAAAAATAAATAAAAAAAAAACCAAGTTCACGCGGAGTGCGTGTGTTAATTGCCGTGTCGATAGTGTGTGTACCCAAGCTTCTGTGGTGGCCTGCGAAAAGTTAATACCCAGCTGCTGATGCGTTCTTAATTATACTCAATTTATAAACTAACCCAGCCTTTTTTCCATCATTGTTTTCAAATAGCATGTAAGCTTGCGGCAAGCCTGCAATTGACTTGATTTAGGCTTGCCGTTACAAGTCCTATTTGGTAAGTTTGATTCAAGCTTGAGTCAAGCCTATTTTTTACAGTTGTATCCTGCCTTGTACGAGGCAAGCTTGCTACAAGCTTGCAGCAACCTTGAATCAAGCTTTCCTCGCAAGCTTGCTGCAGGCTTGTCGTATGGAGACTAGTTAGCTAGATTCAAGCTTATGGCTTGCAGACTTGTCATGGCAAGCTTGAATCAAGCATATTTTGCTATCAGGGTTACTAGGAACCTGAAAAATTCGCCTTTTTTTTAGGCGCAAGCTAGATTTCAAACCCATCTAAGTTGAGTCAATAATAAAGAATCACTAAATGCAGGTCTAATAATGTGTTATCACTCTGTTAGCGAGCAGCCAATGGACAGCTGCTGTCTGCTTGAGTACACACATATTCTTAGAGGCTAACCTACAGGTCAGTGAACCCGCCAATTTTTCAAGTCTATAGTTATTATAAGTTTACACTCTTTTACAATATTATAATATATATTAGGCTGTCGACAACTGTATGCCGGTAATGGAAAGTTATTTCTTAGTAAGACTGTATAATTAGGGACCCCTGATTTTCACGTAAATATTTCTGCATCAACTTGTTTGAAACGTCTTACGTGCACACCTGCAGCTATGCTTCGTGGTTATTAGCAGTGGGTATTGTTCAGACACGTCTCTGATTTGACTGCGCCGAAATTAATCAAGCTATTGTGACACCATACGTCTGTGATTTCCCAGTAGAACTCCAAGACAAGCGATAGTTATAACATCTAATCACAGACCATGAAGCAGAGCTGCAGATGTGCACAAGGCATTGAAACCGAATTTTGCAAAATCCGTTTCGCCATAAAATCGTGGCTGTAGCAGTATTTATGGAATGTTTTCTCTTTGTTTATAATTTCGTCAGTTACTAGTTTTTACGAATAAAATGAAGATGTCTGTTTTGTATTATTATTTTTTAATGTAATTCAATTTAAACTTTTGTGTAGTGTAAGTATAACACACGGCAAGTTGTAAACTGGCCTAATGTCAAAATGAATAAATAAAAAAAAAACTCTGGAGTAGGCCTATAGTAGATGCAAAGCAACACTAGGGGCAGCACCATCGCACCTTGCAGACAGTCGGGATAGTGATTGCATTGTGTTTTCCGCGTGTTATTCAATGAAGACGCACGCTTGTTTTAATTTTACACTCTTAGGTGGATTTGATTCGGAATTTAGTTGATGTATATAGAGCCATGAGTATGTCGTGAAAATAATTTTTGCACAATTTTTTATCAAATGCCTTGTATGCACATAGGCAGCTTTGCTTCATGGTTATTGGCAGCGTGTTTTTGCTTGGATACGTCTCTCATTTGATTGCACCAATCAGAATAAGGTTATTGTGACACGTCTGTGATTTGCGAGTAGAAACTCTGGACACGTGAGAGTTAAAAACACCCAATCACTGACAATGAAACACAGCTGCACTTGTTCACATAAGCCAATGAAACCAAACGATGCAAAATTTTTTCGTCACAAAATCGTGGCTTTGGTAATAAATGAGTAAATAGTTCTTAGGGCTGTCACGATGTTACAGTTTCACAGTCCCTCAACAGTGGCGCAAGAGTGTGGCCAGTGGATATTTGATAAACAATTAGCCCAAACTTCAGGAAGATTGCGGCAACTGATTGTAGACTAAGGGCCGTATCTATAAACGGCTTTCGAAAGACAACCAACTGCTATCCCCTTAGAGAAAGCATTGGTGAGCAGTTGGATGTCATTCGAAAGAGGTCTACAGATACGGCCCTAAGAATCGGATGATTCGTACAGTTAAGTGCACCTAGCACAGAAAGAAACAATTTGTAAATAGCCTTCCCTGCAAAATTATTTTGTAGTAAACACTAAATTATTTGTTGGTGGCCACAATAGTTTAGTAGTGATAGCAACATGTTTTTGTGGCGAACACAAAATAAATTTTGCAGGGTGAATATCCACAAAATATTTTGCAGCTGCCACAATATATATATATATCGTGTAGCACCCTTGCAAAATCGTCTTGAACCAGCATGGAAGGCTCCACTCTGGGCCTAGAAAAGGACCAATTTGAAGGGAGGATTTTGACGGCCTAGTGGGGGCAAGAAGAATGATACGGACAACAAGCTAGAGGCCAGGGGGAGACGCTCTCCGACTATGAGGACGACCGTACCCTCTCGTCCCGGGGGTCGATCCTGGAACTGCGGACACGACACGAGGCTGACGTCGAAAACCTCTTCTCCCAGCTTCGATTGGCAGCCAGGATGGTGACTTCCGTTGGTATAGGGTTGCGAGCGATCCTTACCCTATATCCTGTCTATCCTATCTCTTCCTTACTACTAGAGACAGGAAATACTCGCGGGTTCACCGACACGTAGGTTAGTCTCTAAGAATATATGTTTTTTCAAGCAGACAGCAGCTGTTCATTGGTTGCTCGCTGACACAGTGATACCACATGTTTGGGTTTGCATTTAGTTTATTCTATATTATTCGTTTAGCCTTCTCCAGGAAGTGTCAGATTAGTCAATGACCAATGGCGAAATTTACACAAACTTATAGATATTTGAAATCTAGCTTGTGCGTACAAGAAAATGCGAATTTTTCGGGTCCCTACTTACATACTACTCTTTGTAATTGTTGTATTTTTAGATCTCCCACGTAATAAATTTCTATTACCCACTTCTTGTATTATTTATACTTCCTTCTCTTCTCATATACTTTCTTCTATTGACACTGAGACTTCTGCAGCGTGAGCAATGGGGAAAATATAACAACGATCTATTCTCTTGTATGGTCAGGTGCTAGTGGATACTGACCGGGATATTTCAAGAATAAATTTCAGCACAACAAATATTTCAAAAATGTGTGCATGCGATTGGATTTTTTTTTTTTTTTTTGCAATTGTATCTCTGTTTATAAGAAAATGCCCGAATATTTCGCAAATTCATTCGAGGAAACGTTAGATTTCGGACTCCTATACTTGTGAGTCACTTCCTTGACCGTCACTGTTTATGAATGCCGTCCTTGAGGGTTCACAACCAATAACAAATCTGAATTTTAAAAAACACTCCCGCACTCCCGCGCTACCTTGTCAAATGTACAACTGGCCACTCACTGTAGCAGCAGGCAATGTGCAAGTAACAGAGGACGTAGTGTATACAGGACTGTGCAGTCCAGCCGGCAAGTCTCTGAACCCGCGATATTTCCGGGTCTACAGTTTGAAGTTACCCGATAAAATAACGAACCTGTAGTGGATCAAGGGTCTTCCCATCCAACCTTTCTTGTACGTCGGGAAGAGTAAAAAGAGCGGGAGAAGGAGGTAGTTATGGGGAGAGCTACCATGTTCCCGTCATGGCTCGAGGGATCTTCCAGACACGCACATGCACGTCGTGCTCCGGGGGACGTCCACCGGCGCGGAAAATGGGTCGTGCGTGCACACGCATGGTGCGTGAACATGGTCGAGACTGCACCCTGACCACCTCCGCGTGCCGCGCTAAACGAAGGTGAAACTAGCTGCAGATGAAAGTGCCTAGGGATGAGGTTAATTATACTACACGTTGGAAAGGTTAATGTTAAAAGTTTGGCACGAGGACAATTAAAAATTTCTGACACTTAAACGCTGGTGTCGGTAAGGGTAAGATATGTAAACTGACCAATCACAGAGCTCACATGCATTTTAAGTTACATGATGCAGGAACCTGAAAAATTCAGGTTTTTATTTTAGGCACAAGCTAGATTTCAAACATCTCTAAGTTGGTGTCACTTTCGTCATGGGCCCTTGATATATATGACACATCCTGGAGAGCGCTGGGCTAATAATAAAGAATCAACTAAATGCAGGTCCAATCACGTGATATCACGGTGTCAGGAAACAGCCAATGAACAGCTGTTGTCTGCTTGAACACACACGTATTCTTAAAGGCTAACCTACAGGTCAGTGAACTCGCGAATTTTTCCAGTCTCTACATAAAAGACAAATTTATTGGTTTTCACTTTAAAATTAAATTAAAATAAATATATCTTTTTACAAACTTTAGTTAAATTTAATTTTACTATAGTTTCGTATTATATTACATTCGTTAGAGATAGTAGCGAAACTAGTGGAAGATTTTTCCCTGTGCCAAACTTTCCCATAAGAAAACACAATTTTTTCTAACCTGTAGTACAATTAACCTTACGGGAAGAAGGGGAAGGGGTAGCAAAACCACCACAGTGAAAATAAAAAAATGTAAGCTTCCCTTACGTGTAAGGTAAGGAGATTACACACAGCTTGAAAGGGAAGATTAACTTATGGTCTATTCTCTCCGGTAAAGATCGTAACATGCGACTCTTTCGTGAGCAACAGCGATGTAGGATAGTCTTTCGTGACTGTCTTTATACCGTATTATCTAACATCTCTCTTTACCAGAATATCAATATGCTTCGCAACCATGTGTTCTGAAAGCCTTCATACAACTTACTAAATTATATTTCCTCATAGTGTACGGGGTGTATTGAGTTACCAATTACTAAAAATTGCATTTTAATTCATTTAAATCATATTTGTTTCTCATTGAATTTCAATTTTAAAAGTTATAACATCATTTCTAGTAAAAAGATAGTGTGCTTCGCTTACAAGAGATAGCAGTTCGCACGTAGTACTGAATTTGTAGTTTCCGTCGGCAGTAAAAGTTAATATACACACAGCTATAATTTACGAAACGTTTAACATATTTGAGAGAAAATAAAATAATTAATTTTTGTCCATTTACGAGCAACATTTCAATCGGATTTGTTATGTAACAAGAGCTGTCGCAGAACACAACTTAAAAATGTCGGCCATTTTGATGAACTTTCTCTCGTAACAACACCTTAGAACCCGATCTTTATGTAAAGAAGGTTACAAGACTTTTGAAAGACAGTCACGCAGCTGTTTCCAACTACACAATACGAGTTCTCGTCGTAAAAATACTTACCCAGTAAATGTATTTGAACAAATATCACATAAGAGAATGAAAAAATTTCAGGTGAGAGTTAAAATATCCCATATGCCCATAACACATCGAAACCAAACGGTTCAAAACTATTTTCGTCACAAACTCGTGGTACTAGCAAATACTGCAGTTTTGGTAACATCGAAAAGTATTTAATAATGTATTTATTTTATTTTAAACACGACATATTCAGCCACAGACCGTTTTACAAATGTATGTGTTTTACAAACTAAACACTATGATTACATTTGAATGTGCCTATATTGTGAAAGTTAACAAATTGAGATATCATCATAAAATATAAATTATAACTGATCTCACATTGCGGCCGGCACTATTAACCAAATAAAATTTTTAAAAATATATAGATAATGAGATAAACAGTTAAATCAATAAATGATACGCATATTCCTCGTTTAGGTGTCTCATCTCAAAATGTTGTTGTTATAGGCTAATTCACAGCATTTTATTTGCTGCGTTCAGAATATAAGTAGTCAACATGCAGTTATTAAGGGCCAACAAGCTTTAGCGAAAACATTTTTGTACCATTTTGGCCCGATCTGCAGTGAAACGGAAGAGTAAGAAAGCGGATACTTAACACGCAAACGAAAAGAGCACCCGGAATAAAACAAAGTTTGTATTCTACAATGCATGAAAACGCATTCGTAAACGTACGGACTTGCAACCTATAAAACTAAAAATAAGGTATTTCTGGTGTAAATTTCCGACAATTGTAAAAATTCAATTTTACTTTTATGTGTAGTTAAGCATGTTAGAAATATTATAGAAAGGTATGTACGTGACTTCTACAGCAATATAAATGTTAACAGCCGCATAATTTTAACGTAATAATTAACAATCGATATTTAACAAATAATTTTTTTTCGTGTGGTTAATTTTTCAAATGGTACGTCATGAGAAGTGTTCCGTTGTATTATAGTCACAATTAATAATTGTAAACACAGTTCACGAAGGAGACTTTAATTGTTAACCGTTAACTCGACATGTAAAAGGTTAAAAGGTTTACATGGTGGTGAAAGATGAAATGTTCAATTGCAATTGGCTAAACGCAAGCACGGATACGTAAGAGTTCGGAATCGACCAACTCACTTGCGTTTCCGGACGCGTATGTGTGTCCGATTGGGTCCCGTTGTAGAACACACTCGGAGTGTCTTGCGTTTGCGTATTCGTGATGCGTATGCGCTTCGTGTTACTATAGAACGGGCCTTTGTTTCAGTGTCTTGTGAGCACACCTACGTCTCTGCTTCTTGGTTATTGCCAGCGTATCTTTGTGTAGAACAGAGATTATAGAAACATACAGATAGAGCGTAGGGTATTTTATAAGGCGAGTGGTATGAAGCTTTGGGACGGAAGGGCGAGGATCCGATCCGCCATATTGGTAACTGAACTTTTTTTTTACATAGCAACAAGTACAATGTGACTGCGGGTTGGCCAACCATAACCTCGTTTCTCAGTATATCTACAGAAACAGCTGATTGCACTCCGCCATATTGCAGCCTGAATAAACAAAGTCAGCTTGGCCTCAGTATCGGCTGCTAATGCTCCATCTGTACATTTCTCTCATCTCTGGTGTAGAAGCGTCAGTTATTTGACTGACCCAATCAGAACAAGGTTACTGCCTTACAACACGTCTGTGATTAGCGGGTAGAACCCCAACCACTGGCCACGAAGCACAAACGAAGGTGTGCATGTAAGGGCACTTAAAACGATGATGCAAAAATATTTTCGCGAAAACTACCGGCCCCTAAGCGATGACAGAGCTAACCTGACCACGCGTTCAAACCCACCCAGTCGATTCTACCTGGTAGGTTTTCGTAAGCGCTACCCTGTCGGACGTTCAGCAGGTGAACAAGTAGCTGAAGGCAATTTACTGCTGGTAGACAATTGAACCCGTGAAATTTTTGGATTTTATGCAAATTTCAACGAACCTCAAATGCTTCCTCCTTACTTCATTTTTTTTTTAAATGTATTGTCGTGAGTTACGAGAACGGAGAAAGGAAGACGGCCCATGGCGGCTCGCTGACCTGAATCAAACGGAACATCGAAAGTATCGAAAGTAATTGAAGAAACGGGGAAGCAATTTCGCTGCGAAAACCAGTAATTTTCTGCTGCATGATGGCGGCCGAAGTGAAGACGGAAACCTCGTTAACGATGTACTTAAGGGGTTTGGCTATAGTCTAAACCACGAACGATTGTAGTTATCTGCAGTTATCTTGGCATAGATCTGTGTGGTACTAAGAGACCTCCCTACCTGCTCTTCAAACGTGTTGAAGCGAGTTACAACTATTCTTTTTTGATAAAACTATTTAACGCACATTGCATTTGTACATCTACGAAAAGAACACACACTTCAAACAATGTCGCTACAGTTAAAAAAAAAAAAAAAATTAGAAACACAATTTTCGGGCTCCTCAAAATGGCCAAAAAATGGCTTTTCCAGACTGTAGTATCTAGGAAAATAACAACCGGACTCGAAAAACACAACTATAGAAACAAGTGTTATACTTTTAACTTTTCTGGCCACAGCTTAAGAGTTAGTGGACCTGGCGTGTGAGACGTGCTGTAGCGTGATACGTATAGTAGTTTTTCATGTATAGTTACTACAAATGTTTCTAATGCGTTTATCTACGAAAAGAAAACACACTTCAAATAAAGTCCCTATGATTTTAAAAGTGCAGTCCGATAATTAAAAACATGATTATCAAGCTCCTCAAAAGTGCTACAAATGACTTTTTCACGCGTTGCTGTAGCCGAGAAAATATCAATCACAATCGTAAAACTAAATCATAGAAACGTGCGTTGGACTTTACCTTATACTTTCCAGAAATAAAATTATATGGTCATCGCTTGAAGTCCCGTTGAAAAACAGCTGCTACGAAAACACTGCACGCTAGTTTAGTTCTCCGCGCCTAGAGGTGATGAGGTGTTTGATGCACGGGTTATATTCGACTTATTACTTTTCCCGTTTCCGTGCCTCAAACGTTAAAAAAAGCAAAGGTTGAATAACTCTTAAAGTCCCATACTGAAAGGATAATAGTAAAGTACTGCACGCCAGCTGAGTGGCTTGTACGGAGAGGCGATAATACATTACATACACCGGTCAACGGCAACCTTATCGCTCCTGTCTCACACACACACACACACACAAACGCAGCCTACACTGAAAAAATAGTATAGTTGCAGGTACCATACTTCTGATAAAATAAGGACAACAAAACAGTTTGGTTGTTGGTACTACTTTGGACAGTTCCTTCAACATTCTGTTATGTAGGAGAAACAAAGAGCTGTGTTGCTGTTACACACCAGATGGTAACTCCTACAGAACAGATTGTTGTAGGAACTATCTAAGGTAGTACTGGCAACCAAACTGTTTATTGTCCCTATTTTAACAGAAGTATGGTACTTACAACTATACTCTTTGTTCAGTGTATTTAGGGAGGCCTCGTGTCGAATAGTAACAGGAAATATTCGCGGTTTCGCTGACCTATAAGCTAGTCTCCAAGAATACGTGTTCACTGCATCATACAGCAGATGCTCACCGACTGCTCGCTGACAAAGTGATACCTAGGTCGCAGCAAAATTAGCTTTATTATTTGCTGACACTATCGCTGATACATTTTATTTTGGTTTTGCTGCAAAGGTAATGTAGGTGGTAAGGAAACCTTTCCTTACAGCAAGCAAACGTGAAAAACTATGTTTTCTGTCACATTTTGTCTTTAAAAAAATTTTATTTAAAATCTGTCTTCGTAGCAAAGATAATACCTTTTTTCAACATAAAGTTTGTGCTAAAAAAACACCACAACTGTCTTTACAACAAAGATTCCAAGTAAACTATCTTAACAATAATACTTTTGTTACCATTGCTGTAACTTTTAAACAAAAATTTTCTCTGCCGCAAAGTTACATTAAAACAAATACTTTGTTGTTGCGACGAAAGTGTTTTTTAATGAATAGAATCCACTGACATGTACATACGAGTGAAAAAACCTCTGATTGCATTGACCACGAGCCTGGTGTCATTTACGTGTGTGACCGCTCGACGAGCGAATGAACAATCAGTAGATGTGATGGTTTATCGCGGGAAAACTTGACTGTTTGCTGGGTTTCAACGTATGTTCAGTTTACCAGAAGATTCCTGCCTTCTCCTTGTACGTGGAGCTGTTACCCTATTTGACTAAGCCAATAAGAATCCCGATATTGTAATATTTGATGTATGTCATTGGTGTGCTGACAGCTACACTGTAAAAATTTTGCTCCGTCCATTTACGGAATTTCCGGTAAAAATTTCTCCGGATACCTCCGTGAATTCATGGAAATTTAGTTCCTAATCCAACAGAAGTTTCCGTAAAACAGTTTCATCGCACGGAACCGAGCCATACTTACATGTCTATAATGCTACAATTGTATTTGTACATATTTGCAGATTTACCGGCGATGTTATTAATATATATCCGTAATATTTACGGCTATCTAACACATAAATTTTCGATTTTTTCCGTGCAAGTGTCCGCAACAGACTTATAGACATGTTACGTATGATTTCGTAGTGTGCATTTACTGTAGACATTTCCGTATTTTACTTTTATGGACACTATTTCCGTTTATTAACGGTACATTTCCGTTAAAATGTATAACGCTGTACATGAGAGTATTTCAAGTGGTGCCGAATGCGAATGTTTATTATGTTACTAAGGAGTACTAAACAACAGTTACTAAAACTCTCACAGACATTAGGTAGCACTGTTAAAAATAATTTTCGTTGTTTTAAGGAGAAGTGCTGGTAAAAAATTCTCCAGAAGTGTCCGTTAATTTACGGATGGCAACTAGCTCCACTTATGGAAACTCGCATATTTATGTGACTTATTTAGGATGCAGGCACAATAATGCGTTCGGTTATTAATTTAGATTCTTCTCGCAATTTTACATATGTTTAATTAATGATATATAATTATGTATAATAATGTTACAAAATAATTTTATGTTAGTTAAACAGACGTTTCCGTAAAATTGCCCGTAAATGCACGGAACATTTTAACAGTGTATGTTTAGTCAGACGTATATCACCCAATCTCAAATGTCACAAGAAACTACAGTGTTTTCAAGGGTATGTTGGCCCAAAACATTTTCGCAATAAACAATCATCTCGAACGATTAGTCATAAATAGAGGCACGTATATTTCGCGTATTGATTCTAGGTCAGGTTGAACGTCAATAACGCATACTTCACTCCTCCTTCTGTGATTAGACTAGAGCGGTTTTAACACATCCTAGACTTCGGGCGCGACTATTGCAGTTTGGATTCTAGTCTGCTGGCAGAAAATAACGTGAATATTGCAAGTCTGTAGTGATGCCATACTGTTGAATCTGCATTTAGTAGCTTATTATCCTGAGTGAAGGGGTGTATTTAATAGGGGAGTGTTACCGCGTTGAAAGCCCCCTCCCCCCTTCCAAATCGTGTTCAACATTATGTAGCCAAAGAATGTCTAGTCACCTTAAGGAAACTAGAGTTTTGTTCTATGATGATCCAAGTAATTTTGTGAGTCCATGTTCTGTAACAATAAACAAGCACACTTTTGAGATGGTTAAATTCTTTTACAATCCATAAAATCATATAACCCCACTCAAATATGTTTCTAAATCCGCTACTGAGGGGAGGGGATTGGACACGCCTAAAAAAAAAAAAAAAAAAAAAAAAAAAGATTTAGCTATACCCCAAGTCAATAAAGGATGTACGGGGGAACTTCTAGATTTTAAGGTGCGAAATTGTGCTATTTAATGCGTTTCCTAACCAAAAACCACTTAAAAAGCATGTAAACATTTTAGGCTTAACTATGCTATACCTGCTCCCCCTTTTATTTTCCATGGATCCTACACTGGATGAGCGTTATGACACGAACTTACAATGGTTTGAATTCCAGCTTGTTTCCAAAATTAAAAAGCAAATTTTTTGGGTTCATACTTGTATACAAATATTTTATTACTATTATGTGTATACACTATATGTAGAGATGATGGTATATCGCGAACATATTTTGTGCCAACATACACTTGAAAACACTGTAGTTTCTTTCAACACATATAATTCGGTGATAAACTTCTAAAACAGCGTAGTTGTCTGCAGACCAATAACAGGCATCGCATATTACGATACCGGGATCCTTATTGGCTCAATCAAACAGGGCAACAACTCCAAGTACAAGATAAAAAGCCAGTAATCTTCTGGTAATATGAACGTGCGTTGAAACCCAGCAAACCGTCAAGTTTTCCCTCGACAAACCAAAATCTCTCAACTATATGTAACTGTCATACTGATGTGGTTATACAACAACAGGATGACAACATAGAAATCAGCTGAAAGTAAATGTGAGTGAGTGAGATATTTTGGTCAACGCTCAACATCGAGGTCTTTAGCGCTGGTGAGGGGTGACATGAGGTAAGTGTGGAGCAGCGCCGGAAAGAAAGGGCGAGGGAAACGGGAGATCCCCGAGAAAACCCGCCGACCAGCGGCATCGTCCGGCGCGATTCCCACAAGCGAAAATCCGGAGACCGACCCCGCCAGGTATCGATCCCGGATCGCCTTCGTGGGAGGCGGATGGACTGACTACCGAGGCCCCCTTGAAGTAAAAAGTTAATAGGACCTCAGTGCCCAATTCATCGTGAACAGCCTATAAAACGTTAGCAATGAGCCTTGTCGGTATGCACGAATTAATTGAACAATTTACGCCTGTGTAGAAAGTGATGGTACTGTACAAAAAAAAAACTCCGCGATGTATTGGGTCGTGACCCGCATGTTAGCCAGTCGTGAACGAAGGGCGGATAAAACAACTCCTCCGTTAACGACGGGCTCGTTAATAATGACCGCCGCGCGCGAACGATCGGTCGACCTCGTAAAACCGAGCGAGGGGACTACGAGTAATGGAATCGCCAGGTGACGTCATTACACTCGGTACCTTCGCTGGGTTTGTTGTTGGACATAGACTACATAAGGGCGTGTAGTTTTGTAAGGCATGGTCACAGAATATTTAGTATAAGTCGTTCAGGATAAAGTGAGTAGTAAATATTTAACCTTTGAAAATAATCACTAGCCGTTACTGCATATACTTAAACATTAACAATAGTTACCTTACTCGTTGTATGGTTGGCAGCGAATTTCGGAATGTAATTCCGTGTATTTTACTATTTAAATATTATGAATCTGAAACAAAATATAATGAAATCGGCATAATTGAGTTTAATGTAATAAATATTTTTTTTTATCAAACTATGTAGGTTTTTAAGGACTGCACAGTTTATATTACGCGCGCAATCGTTAAGTGACGTGCTCAAAGAGGTTAGACATTTCCCATCGTTAGCCGTTTGCGCGGAGAGATACGAATTCGCTGAAAATTGAAACTGAGCAGGGCTTTTACGACTGCTCACTTTATTCCGAACCGCCAATAATACAGAAGTGAAATAGCCGGTAGGACGGCGAACTCAGTCACACACGCCAGCAAAATGGCTACCCTGGCCAGCAACATGGCGGAGACGCCTACCGCCAACCAGCGTAAGGTGGCTGCCCTGCTAGCCGGCAGCAGGAATCCTGTTGCAACATGCAGGAGCTAAACATACACGGGGCTGGTATCATCAGCCTCGGGCAGACACATCATTTAATGTCTGTATTACTATTTAGTCTGTGGCTTGGTTAAGGTTTGTTCTGCTACAGCTCAGAAAGATCTATGTTAAAATTTTGTCAAGGGACAATTTCTGCCGCTTGATCGCTGGGTTTCGCAAACCGGTATATGCTGACCAATAACAGAGTTCTCGTGAGTGTAAAGTTACATGAAGACGAGAATTTAAAAACCGATATTGATTTGTCTCTCACTTTAAAATAAAATTAATCGATTTCTCTCTCCGTCAAGCCAAGATAAAATTAAATTTACTACGGGTAGGCATTTTATTAGAGCCGTTAACTTCACCTCCGTCATAAATGTATGCTTATATGTTTTTGAGTCGGTAAAAGTGTTAATAAACTATAATTAAATTAATAAAATTGTACTGTTTCAGTTTCTAACGAAGGGCTTCGTCGTTGATGTAAGGCAGTCCTTATTTTCTTCATACGAAAAGGAAACTTCATGACTCGAGACGTACAACTGAATACAATGAAAGGAAGCAGTGGTATGAGGGTGAAGGTCAAGTCGCGAGGCCAGGATAATCGATGATCCTGATCGTCGCGATATACACAGGAAACCTTGCGTACACATGACTAACTGGTACCGGAAGTCGACCTACTGACAGGACAGGAAGGGGGAGGGTTGTAGTAGTGGAGGACACGGATAACGCAACTATTGTGTTCAGGCGAGTCGTCGCTAATTAAAAAAACATGTAGGGCAAGGTGACAGCGGCGATAAAACGACACGCCCGCTGTGTCGCGCCGCGCCGCGCTGCCACAGTGCCACACACTTGCTTGTAGCATTACGAGGGCAAACGACTTTTAAAGCAAACGACTTTATGGCAAACGACGTTAGGATAAACGCCTGTAGACTTGAATTCAGGTGATTTTCTAGAGAAGACAAACATTTAGGGCAAACGACGGACTAGAAAATACTATTAGGGCAAACGCCTTTAGGGCAGACGCCTTTAAGGCAAACGACGCGCTTCCCATTACGATATTCGTCGTCTCAGACTAAATAGTAATTATCACTAATATAGACGACAAACGAAGTGGCGGCTCATTTAATACGGGCGAACTTCGTCGCTTATTGGCTGCCCGAGACTGTTTATACCCCCCCCCCCCCCCCCCCCCCC
>PNEQ01035098.1:14956-45314 GCA_003012365.1 Medauroidea extradentata | reverse complement strand
AACGGTTTTTACTATGGGACTCTAAGCGGTGACCATATAGTTTTATTTGTGGAAAGTCTGCAGCTAAGTTCACTGCAGGTCGCAACTTGAGTTTCACATACATCCGGTTAGTACATTTTGAAGTACGGAAGTCTGAAAAGGCCGTTTTAGACATGTTGGAGGGCTAAGAAACAGTGTTTTTAATGAGCGTGGCGTCTTAAGAATGAGATTCCGACCTTGCCTGAAATATGTTTTCTTTTCGTACGTTGGCTCAATGGACACACGTAAAATATTTTCGTAGAAAAAACCTGTTTACGAACACACTGCAACGCGTTTGAAGCGTGGGTAGGCGGCCGCCTTAAGGGGCCTCCCTAGATAGACTGTGTTTGTGTGTGTGAGGCAGGAGCGGTTAAGAGTGCCACTAACCGACGTACGTAACGAATTATCACCTCTCCGCGCAAGCCATACTCAGCTGACGTGCAGTGCTTTAATACTATAATTATTTTTCATATAGTATTGTAATCAGTGACCATATTATTTTATTTGTGGGCAGCAGAGTTCAAAGTCTAACATTTGTTTGTATAGTCTGGAAAAGCCATTTTTGGCCGTTTTGAGAGGTCAGAAAATAATGTTTCAGATAAACTTACCGAATTTTTAAAACTATGGCGGCATACTTTTAAGTGTGTGTTCTTTTCGTAGACATACAAATATAATGCGCGTCAAATAGTTTTGTCAACAGAAGAATAGCCGTAACTTGCTGCAATGCATTTGAAAGGCAGGTTGGGAGGCCCCTTAACGGTGTTCAAGTGCGATAGATTCGTAATTTTATATTTTCATGAAAAATTGTTAATTTTGTAGACTATACTTGTGATTATATTCTACTCTCACGAAACAATTTTAGCTCTCATAGTTTTCTCATAACGGGGTGTCAAAGTCTAAATTTGCTTGTTACACTGCCATGCAAATAGTGAAAACTAACTGACCTACTTAAACAATATAATTCACTGTGAACTTACATCCCATGAGCTATGCAATAAAACATAAAAAAAACTAGTTTTTTTATTTTAAAAAACTCGCAAAAGTACAGAAAAAAGTTGCAAATTTAGCAATTTCTTCAAAATACAAAAACAGTTCGCGGGACTTTTTCAAATGTTTTATTACGTAGCCCGTAGTATGTTATTTCACTGTGAATTATTTCACGTACGTAAGTCAATTGGTTTTCACTATTTGCATAGCAGCAGAACATGCAAATTTTTACTTTGACGCACCGTTATGAGAAAACTACGCCAGCTAATATTGTTTCGTAAGAGGAAACTGCACCCATAAGTAGGCCTATCGTCTAAAAAACTAACACTTTTTCATATGAATATAAAATTATGACTTCATCGCACTTGGACACTCTTAAGCGGAAGAGCTAAATGCTACACTTTATTTATCGATATTCTGCAATGACTTCTGGGACACGAAAGCTGTTTATTCGAACAACCGATGGTCGAACCTGTTAACCTTGTCAGAATAAAGAAAATCACCCTAAACGGCGCGAAATATTAAAGGAATAAGTAGACATAATTAAATACACTAAGAAGTGATACCGAAAAAATAGCATTTAAAAAAAGTGGAAAGAAGCAAGAAACGAAAGCTAAATAAAATAATGGGTAAAATTTATGCTACTGCTGTCGTATTCAAACAATATTTTACAATAAAATATATACTTTGGCATATTTTGAATTCCTCCATCTCGAAAACTCGATTTTCATGCAAGTGTTTAGAAGTATTCTAGTAAGGTTAATTCTACTACAGGTCAGAAAGAAAAAGTGATTTCTAATGTGGGAGTTTGACTTGGCTTGGCCAGTTTGCACCCATTAGCGATACTAGCGCTCAATTTCCCCGGTGCCAAACTTTTAAATTGATCTTTCTAACCTGTAGTATATTTAACCTTACCTTAGCCTTGGTAATCAATAAAAGTTGGTCACGTGACTGAGCAAACGTACCTTGCTCCAGCTATTTTCAATAAACGTTCTCCCCAACGTTGTGCAGCTTACCTCTGAACGAACTGCGGGCAGCTACTGCGAGGATCTAGGTACCTTCGTCGTAGGCGGAGCGAGTTGATACTGAAGGATCTAGAACCACCTGCCAGACCAGGCGCCGATAACGTCGCCTGATAACGTATGGTATGACGCTTCTATCTCGCATGATGACTCGTGACAGGGAGCTGAAGGTCACTCAGAATAGAAAAAAAATTGGACTTAAGATTTCACTAAACCCCTGATGTACAAATTTTTTTGTTTTTAAGCATTAACATTTGATTTAGATTAGAAACAAAAAATGTGTTCAGATGGAACCAATTTTATGTACATGTTCTTTAACATTTCTGCACAAAAATTGCAATATGTGTTAAATTCAATTTGTAAGCAGTAAGAGAAAAAATTAAATACTAATTTTCTCTCTCGCTGTTTACAAATTCTATATAAGTAGTAATGCAAATTTAGCACAAAAAATTTAAGTATATGTACTGTCATGGACACAATAAATGGGCCAACTCGTGAAGGTGGAAATATGTCTAAGTCCCGCGTCGGGTATGTTCGGCAGGCAGGCCTTCGCGCAGGCGACAGATGAGGCCGTGGCGTCACGCAACGGAAGGCGAAGGCTATGGACAAAAATGACACAAATTGCAACATGAAACTGCGGTTAACAAATTCTTAGCCGCCTTTAGTAGAGAATAACCGTGGATAATATTTCATGTTCATAAGTAGTAACACATTTAATGGAAAGTAACAATATTGACGATGTGCCACAAACATATCATACTTCGGTGTATTATTAGTCGATATTATTGTCTACTAGTTCAATAAACAAACGTGGACTTTGATTGTTTCAGTGGCCCGCTTTTTGTGTCCATTCCTGTACATAAAATTAGTTCCATCTGAGCACGTGTTTTATTTATACTCTAGAAACCAATATTAAAACTTAAAAACCAAGAATTTGACATCAGGGGTATAGTGGCGTCGCCTACCACGCGCTTCAAATGCGTTGCCAAGTTCAAAAACACATTTTTTACGAAACAACTCACACGTAAACGTTGTACCAATATACAAAATTAAAACCCACTTCAGGCAAGTAAGGAATGTCTTGCTCGCTAAAAACACGGTTTCTAAGCCCTCAATCATAGTAAAAAAAAAATATATATGGCTTTTTGTGTATATGAAAATATACATGGAACTCGGCACATGTATTTTTTTTTTTTTTTTCATAGAGAAGGCTTTTATGATATCAGTTTTACTGAAACTAGCCGACTCGCCATTAGATGGCGCTGCAGCGCTTCTACTTCTATACTTAGCTTCTCATTATTGATTATAATGCCTGAGGAAGAGGAGGGGGTTGGCAATTAGACCAACATCCGCGCGCGCGCACGCGCGTGTGTGTGTATATATATATATATATATATATATATATATATATATATATATATACACGCAAATACACACACACTTGCAGGAAGACGTCTGCCGTATTCTACTAAGAAACATATAAACAATAGATGCCCAAAGAGTTACGAACTTTTCTCGAGTTATATGCTTCAGAGTGTACCAGTATAGAACGGCTGTAATTGCAGAAAGCATTTTCTCTTTCCGCCGAATATTTTTTTCCCCAGAATGTAGGCTACGGAGAGAGTCCAATTAATCCCCGGGCGTTAATTCTATTACTGCACTGCGGATAGCGGTACTCGCGTGACGTCACGCATGGCTCTGTGCACAGAGGAGCGCCTTGTAGCAGGAGGATAAGCAACCCGCGCGACACGGCAGGGGCCGACGCCCACCACGAAGCATACATATTATAAAATGCTGCAACACGCACGCGCATGTGACTGGACTGAGGAGATAGCTTGCGTCTGTAGAGAAGCAGCATCCCAGTGGTCCATGGTCAACTGAATCACACTCTAAGAGTCATATACAACTGACGCATAAATATGTTTGCACCGTGTTAGGAGAAAGTTTTTTATTAAGAAATACTACTAAACTTATATTCTATATCTTTATCAGCGAAAAGAAAACACATTTAAAACACATTTCTCTATTTTTGTTTTCTAGATACCATTCTTAGCAACACGGTTTCGGGGCACCTTAATGTAGCTAAAAACAGCTTCTTCTTACTGCAGACACGTAAAAATGTCCAACATAATTCGTACAAAAAAAAAAAAAAAAGAAGCATGGGCTGGGCTATACTATGGACTTTCCGTAAATAAAAAAGTAGGGCCACAGCTTAAGATGGCTATAAACCGATGGTAATTTTCCGCGTTTGATGCGCGGAGGCAGTGAAGCGATGAGGTTCAACTTTCCACACTCGACGGTAACAGCATCGTGTATATTCGCAACTGGCCTGCAGTGTTTTCCTACTACTCTTTATCCTATGGAACCAAAGCAGCGATCCTACAACTTTGTTTGTGGAAAGTTTGAAGTAGGTTAAGTCCAACGCATGATTCCAACGTTGTGTTTTACGTATCTGGGTGGTACTTTCTCCCCCAGTTATAGCTGTATAAAAAAAAGCCGTTTTTAGCCATTTTGAGAATCCCGAAAAAAAAGTTTCTAATAAGCATGTTGCCTTTTTTAAATAATAGAAGCCTAGTTTTAACCGTGTGTTCTTTTCGTAGATAAACACATTGTGAATAAGTTTAGCTGTTTTGCGTAAAAAAGAATAGGCGCGACACTCTACAACACCGGTCATGCGTCATGTGCATAAGACTCTGAAGTCCCAGGAAAATGTCGAAGACCTAAACACTGCATACAGTTTCCATCCCCGCGCATAAAAGCGACACGATTATTGCCACACGAGTCAGTCTAGCTCTTATCGCCTGCCTGTTTTCGTACTTTAAACGTGACATCTGACGCTTGCTGTGTAGGGCTCTTAAGAGGGCGTGGTACATAATTCAACGCTAAAAGCATTCATCTATAACTGTAGGTTCCTTGAAGCCAATTTGCGAAAGTTAAACAATAGCAATCCTAGACAATAGTTTTAGCCAATATTTTAAACAAAAGTATTTCCAGTGTTACGACCTTCTGAGGTACAATCTCTGACGCTGGAGCCTCGTGCATTTAACTACGGCTCAAGAGATCACGCGTAACGAAATAGTAATTCTGGATATATTTACTCATAAAGTTGGTAAATACCATTATCTAGGATTGTCATTGAGCATTTTATCCATATTGGGATCGAAAAAGCGTAGAAACCAATTGATATTTTCAGGGCTTATTTATCTACCACGCACTCTTAAGAGTTAGTAGACGGTAGCTTTCTTTTTACGTTTGAGGCACAGAAACGGGGAAGGCGATAAGTTGAATATAACACGTCCATCAAACCCCTCATCACCTCTAGGCGCGAAGGACTAAACTAGCATGCAATGTTCTCGTAGAAACCGTTTTTCAACGGGACTTCAAACGATGACCCTGTTGTTTTATTTGTGGAAAGTATGTGGTTAAGTCCAATGCAGGTTTCTATGATTTTGTTTCCCGATTACGGTTGATATTTTCTCAGCTACAACAACGTGAAGAAGTAATTTTTAGCTCTTTTGAGGAGCTTGGTAATTTTTTTTTAATTATCAGACGACATTTTTTATAAACACAGAGACGCAGTTTGAAGTGTCTTCGTTTCGTAGATAAACACACTGGAGAAATTTTTAATAGTTAAAGAAAAATACTTGAACAAAGGTTAATTCTACTACAGGTTAGAAAGATCCAATGTTATAAGTTTGGCACAGGGAAAATTACTGCCACTTGAGCGCTGGTATCGCTAATGCACCAAACTGACCAATCGCAGAGCTTTCCTGAATTTTAAGTTACATTAAGTTGATAATTTAAAACGCGAAATCGGTTTCTTTTCACTTTAAAATTAAATTAAATGACTAATATAATTTCCAAGTTTATTTAAATTTAATTTTACTATGGTTTCGTGTTTATCTGGTCTCTTAGCGATTGAAGCGAAACTAGTGGCAGAAATTTTCCCTGTGCCAAGCTCTCCCATAAGAAAATGTTCTTTCTTTCTAACCTGTAGTAGAATTAACCTTACTTGAACGTTACAGCATAGCTCACGCGCCAGGTCCACCAACTCTATAATGTGTATCCTGCAGTGTAAGTTGCCATCTAATGTCGACGTGACGATGAGTTCATCCTTGACTTTAAGAATCGATAACCTTGCTAGTAGGAACTTAATCTTGACATTCCTGCGGTGTGATGAATTATGGTTGCGTTTGGGCTGTAAGCCTTCGAGTTAATCTGCCCAGATAAGATCAGTGTGTGTTTTAGGCGTAAAGAATGCTACTTTCACTACGTAAATAAAGGCGATGGCAATTCGTGGTAATTTTTTTTCAACTCAGTTGTCATTTCCGGAAAAAAAAAAAAAAAAAGAACTTCTGAAGACAGTCTTGTCAAGTGATAAAGTAGAATAATATTTCTTGCGGGCTTAAAATGTTAATATTTTAGTACAGTCCTCAACATATATTTTTTAAAATTAAACTATACAAATATCACATACATATTCGAGGGAGGAAAGGCTCGCGCAGTGGTAAAAAACTGGTTGCACATTCGCGGGTTCGATTCCAGCTTTCTGAGGTTTTCCGAAATCATGATCACGCCGAACCTCACTGCTGAATGTCCAACGCATAATTCCTATTAGTATAATACACTTACTATGCCATAAATGTGAGTACCGTGGTTATAGGAACGAATTTTAACTCGCTCGCTCAACGGTAATTTTGTTCTGATGTATTTTTCTATACAACTAATGCTACTGGCTGCAATGCAAAAATCTGAGGCACCACTTACGCGTAAAGAAAAGATTTCTACATATGTATAATCGTAAGTAAATTGAATACGATTATTTTCAGCACTATAAAGAACCGGCATTTTATATAAACGAGTTAAAATGTGTTAATTTCTGTACTTTTTTCTTTTAAGTAAAAATCCGTTATTTTATTTTACAGTTTTCAGTTCTTTTAATGACAGAAACTGTCCAGATTTGAAGAAACTTGTGTTTCAGTTTCTTCCGCAATTA
Organism: Medauroidea extradentata; assembly: GCA_003012365.1. Classification (NCBI taxonomy): domain Eukaryota; kingdom Metazoa; phylum Arthropoda; class Insecta; order Phasmatodea; family Phasmatidae; genus Medauroidea; species Medauroidea extradentata. The sequence goes on along the minus strand of PNEQ01035098.1, from coordinate 38,291 downwards.
TATTATAATGAAAGAGACACTACTTTAAACAGGAGCGCGTCGTTTGCCTAAAGGCATTTGCCCTAAAGTCGTTTGCCCTACAGGCTTTTGCCTGTTAAGTTATGTTAGGTTAGGTTATGTTAAAGAAGGATATGTTCGGTTAGGCTCAGTTTATGTTAGATAACTTTATTCCGCAAAATGTGAGTCAAGTGTGTAAATGTAAGGTAAATGTTGGTCATAGTTCAGAAAAGCTTGAGCATAGGTGATAATTTCTACCACATTTTGTCCTAAAGGCGTTTGCTCTAAAAATATTTTCTGCGCTGTATTTTTCCTTAAAGACGTTTACCCTAAAAGTTTGCCTTCACTAGGAAATCACTTATATCCGTGTCAACAGGCGTTTGCCCTAACGTAATTTATTCTAAAAGTTTTTGCCCTAAAATGTTTTTCTCATTGAGGCATTTTCTTTAAAGTCGTATGTTATTTTAGGAGTTGACCTTACAATTAAGGGCAAATTGTCTTTAGGGCAAACGACGTGTATTATTCCAATTGATCCAGACGAATGATATACCTGCTGTAAAACAAGGTGTGACATGTAAGAGCATACTATGACAGCTTCCAATATATAGACATCCGAGGCACCCTTTTACAGGTACAACAATATATGTCTATAATGTAAAACTATTGTACGTGCAGACAAAAATGTTAGTGACAAAATGTTGTACGACATTTCACGTGCATAATGTGGCAACACTGCATGGAGATAATCCCCTCTTGCGCTCCACGTCCAGGTATAGTTTTATGTATTTTACATCAAGTAAAAGTAGACTCATGTTTGGACTACGCGGGATTTTAACCTGCACCCATAATGCGCACGTCTAAGATAATTAAGATATATGTGGACGCAAGAAGGAACTAACTACAGTGCTCAGTGCTATGCTGCACACATTTTGGATGTAAAATGACATCGAACAACATTTTGCCACTAACAATTTCATCTCCAATTTAGCCCAGGATATATATATATATATATATATATATATATATATATATATATATATATAGAAAGAGAGAGAGAGATACATAGAAAGAGAGAGACATTACAGAAATTAATTAAAACCCAGTTAGATGATTTCATAAAGTTTGAAACCCCACAGAATAGCAGTTCGAGTGTTATTGATGTAATTATTTTAATCTCTATGTGTTAGTATATGTGAACTTTTTCTTTAGTGTGGTTTTCTTCGCACCGTAAGCCTACTATTTGTATTCCTATTCTATGCAGTATGACGAGCGTGCGAGACAAGAGTAAGTACGATCTCTGAAAGAACTGTGCAATTGGACTGCATGACTGGATTAAGTTCCTTGGACATACTCCATTGCGAAATAAACGACTGTCAAGGAAAACTAAAAACAACAGAAAAACAAAATAACCACAGTATGCTTTAGTCAATCGGAATAAATACACAACATGACATTCCTAAAAATGTAATTGGGTCAAATTAAACAAGGAACAAACAGATAATAAATGAAAATAATACAAATCAAACAATAAAAAACCCCAGTTAACATGCGACACAACAATGAGACGAAACAATACACAATAGCTATCGGACACAAACAGAAAACAACAAACGACACAACGATGAAACGAAACAAAACACAGTAGTTTTCCAGACAGACAGTGTTACGACGTTTCGGGAACTGGAATCTGTTCCCGTAATCAGGTAGACACACAGGGTTCAGGAACACAGTGCGACTGATGAGGAGACTGGACAACCATGGGTTTATTATTTTCATTTATTAACTGTTTGCTCCTTGTTTTATTTGAACCGATTCCATTTTTTGGAATGCCAAGTTGTGATTGTATTTCTATTGACTGAAGCATACTCTGTTTATTTTGTTTTTTCTATTATTTTTAGTTTTCCTTGACAGTTATTTAATTCACAACAGAGTATGACCAAGCAATTAAATCTAGACGAGAGTAAGTACGCTTATGATACTGCACATAATAGGAATATAACAGTATGTCTAGTCGAAGGGGTCAAGTTTCTTGTACCTTTCACGCCAACCTCTAAGTTTACGAAAATCTGTAAACCGTGTCGTAAGGTGGTTGCTGAAATCTGCAACCTACCCTTACCTGAAGAGATCCAAGAAGATCGAAACACGAGTACGTCATTCTTATCCTTGGACGGGCCTTACGGTTTAGGATACGAATTGGGTTTTCCAATTGCTATATTCCCACCGTAGTGGGTGGTGTATTGTGCGGAGCACACACGTCCTAAAGACGCACTTTTGAACATGACAGATACCAGCTATTGGTCTCCGACCGATTCTCACCTCTAACGGGGGTGGTTTCCGAAGTTGAAGTTCCCTAATACGGACAGGGGATTGGAAAGTCGCTGGTCTTCCTGTCTCGTATTGTAATGTCATGTTCGTTTCGACTTCAGAGAGTTCTACGTCTCATAGTCTCATCAGGTTTGCAATTTAGCACACTACGATATGTGACTGATCTCAAAATAGTATGTCTAGTGACACTGGAAAATCGCGAAAATATTTAACATAGACTGCAATAAACTGTAGTATCTCAATCGTGACACGTGCGAACAGTTATCTGGCAAACCACATACGTTCTGTGTTACAACTGTACAGTTCTAATTGGGTCTGTTGAAGAGGGACACAGTGCTTCATATAAATGATAGCCAATATAGGTGCAAAACCTTCAGTGTTATATATAGCATGTTGGAGTATAGCAAACAATAAACTTTTCCCGCGATTTACCAGTGACTGTAAGTATGTCTACGATCACGTGATATGTTTGTCATATGTGCAGAAGTCTATTATTGCTCTGTCTTATATTCACTCAGCGGGCCACACCTAATATCGAGGACCATGACCAATGGAATCGTAGATTCTGCTCTCGTACGTTTAGGCTAGAGAAGTCGGTCAGTCTGAGACTGTCAGTAATCAATAACGGGAATTTTGAAGGTCTACGTTAATTAACAACGGAATGTACTTGACTGCGGACAATAGGCTGTTCTTTGCCTGACATGCACATCTGCAGCTCAGCTTCATGGTTATCGGCAGTGTTTCTGGCCTCACTCATTTGTAGGGACTGGAAAATTTCGCGAATTCAATGACCTGTAGGCTAGAATCCATTCTACTATGCATACTCAAGCCCCGTCTATTCGTTCATCGTCTGTTGTTCCATCGAGTAGCAGCTAGTTGACTAATAGTCGGGGCTTGAGTATGCATAGGATAATTGACTCTAGCCTAAAGGTCATTGAATTCGCGAAATTTTCCAGTCCCTACTCATTTGACGTTGCCAATCAGAATAAGGTTACTGTGACACGGCACGTCTGTGATTAGTGCGTTGAACCCCAAGACGCCGAGAGTTAAGAACATCCAATCACTGGACATGAAGTAGAGCTGCAAATATTCTTATAAGCATAGAGGCCGGAAAGATTCGCGGGTTCGCTGACCCGTAGGATAGCGTCCAAGAATATTTGCGCTCTCAAGCAGACAGCAACTTCTCATTGGTTGTTCGCTGACACAGAGTTACCACGTAATTGAGTATGAATTCAGTTGCTTCTTTACTATCGGCTCAGCGTCCTCCAGGATGTGACAGGAAATTCAAGGGCCAGTTGCGAAAATGACACGACCTTACAGTTGTTTGAAATACAGATAGTGCCCAAAGAAAATGCAAGTTTTTCAGGTCCCTTCACATAAGGCTCTGAAACAAGTCGATATTTTTTTTTTTACAAAACATTAGTGTGTCCAGTTGTTGGCTCCTGACTGTACAATCGGGTATCACTTGACAGCCCCACGAATTATTTTCTCATTTATCCTACTGGCGTGCTGTCATCAGAGGCGCATGAAAATATCCGTCGTCGAATCACAGATGCAACAGTGAAGTATCAGTTCTTGTCGTTCATCTCGACCTTGAATAAACCCGCGTATCTCTCGTACTTCTAAAGGAAGGCCGTGACCTTTGATGTTGCAACCATGTAAACAAGTGTTACAATAATGGCACTTAGCGCTTTGCCACCACGATGGTTTTCCCTGATTGGTCTGTACGTAGGACATACTGTTGAATCAGGGAATGTCATTGTTGTAGGAGTGTGCGAAGAGCTTGTAACATCACTCTTGTTTACAGGGTTACCACGTAGAATATCAGCGGCCTTCGATAAAGACAGCTTGGTAAGGTAAGGTAAGTGAGCTTTACGTCTCGTCGTCAGCGAGGTCATATAGACGGGGTCACACAACTTAGTACAATGACAGGAGCTGGGAGAGGAGTCGGCCATGGCCTTTGTTAAGGATCCATTCCAGCATTCGCCTGGAGCACGGTCGTAGAAGAACAGGTCTGGACACTCTCCTGGAAACTTCACCCCCTTGTTGTTTGGCTGTAGTTCACCAAGTTACCGACAATATTGTGATTTATTGGCGCTGCTGTTAGAGCGGACGAACTCAAACTCCGTCCACTTCCTTCCCACTAAGATAAACGATTTATCAAAACGTATTTTTTTTATCAATTTATGAAATACTTCCTTTGCTCACAAATTTAAGGAAAGGTTCCAGCAATCTTAATTTACTTTATAAACATAACAATGGAAAAAAGTGGGTGGAGTTTGAGTCCGACCACCCGAATTACAGCGCCAAAAAGTACGACATTCTCGGTAACATGACGAACTACAGCCAAACAACAAGGGGGTCAAGCAAAATACATTGTTAGATAGGCGAGTATCCAGACCTGTTCTTCTACGACCGTGACCTGGAGCGATTTCGGGAAACCATGAAAAACTGTCATTAGGATGATCGGGGCCGGGAATCTAACCCGAGTCCTCCCGAATGCGAGGCAAGTGTTTTACCACTGCTCCACCTCGGTCGGTTACTCCACCTCGCTAGGTATCCCTGAGGAATGTCTATTGCTAGCGAGCCGAAAATTTTGCGAATTCATTCGTGATGATTAGGGCCCTGAAAAATTCGCGTTTTCATTTAGACACAAGCTAGAATTCAAACAACTACAATCTCATGTCACTTTCTCAATTGGCTCTTGCTTCATTTGACTCCTCCTGGAGATCGTTGAGCCAATAATAAAGAAGCACGTAAATGGTGGCCAAATCGTGTTGTTTGTCTGTGCCCGTGAGCAGCTAAATGAACAGCTGTTGTCTGCTTCAGTACATAGGTCGCTGAACCCTCGAATTTTTCACGTCTTTAGTGACGGCGTTAGATTTCAAACTCTTGTACAGATTAATTACTACCGCGATAGGATCACTGTTATTTAAACCCTTCCTTGAGGACTATGAACCGATAGCCAAGAATCGGAAGTTTTCGCGAAAAGATTTTTGCGCTAGTTCGTTTCAATTGCACATCTGCAGTTCTACGTCACAGTTGTATTTGGGCAGAGGCATCACTTATTCAACTGCGCCAATCAGAGCAAAGTTAACTGGAACACCAAACGCTTGTGATTTGTGGATGGAACTTAAAGATGGCGTGAGTTAAAACATTAAAGCATTGAAACAATCTGGTGCAAATTTTTTTTTTTTCGCGGAAATCAGGTGTCCCTAGTGAATGTGACGCTGGCCAATACGAAACCTCCTCACAGATTCTGCTGGGTATGTTACTGAAAAGAAATCTAGGATGTTGCATACACAAGAGCAGTGTCGAGACCAAAGATAGTGATAGGCCTATATATGTTAAATTACATTCGGTGCGGCTCAGCTACCAGATATCGGACAAAACTATCTTCTGTATTGAGAAGAGGAGAATATTACCAAAGGAATAAAACGTGTTTTTGAGTGTATTTTGTATATGAAAATACTTATTTGCTCTTCGTTTTGATGGTAATAAAACATAACCAGAAATATCCCATATCAGCAAGGGACGCATTGAGATTAGCAAAATAGTCAGTGATGATATATATGTAAGTTCTCAGGTGACTAATCCCAAACGAAAATAACTTAACGTATAGTGAGGGAGATATTTTGGTCAGCGCTGAACATCGAGGTCTTTATCGCTGATGAGGGTGAAATGATGTATGGGGCAGCGCCGGAATGAACAGGCGGGGGAAATGGGAGATCCCCGAGAAAACCCACCGATCAGCGGCATTGACCGGCACGATATTTACATAAGAAAATCCACGGACCGACCCCGCCGGGAATCGAACCCGGATCGCCTTGGAGGGAGGCGAGAGATTTGACCCCTGGGCCACCGTAGCCCCACAACTTAACATATAACATCCTATACTTAGCCTCACCAGGTTACTGAAGTAGGCACCGTATGTTAAGAGGGCCGCCTGCTATGCGCTTCCAATGTGTTGTAGTGTGTTAGTAAATAAGTTTTTGTGACGAAACTATTCCACATGAGCCCATTGTACCAATGTACGAGAAGAAAACACACTTCAGACAAGGACGAAATGTTATTTTTAAGACATCATGCTCATTAAAAACATTATTTTTATGCCCTCCAACATGGCTAACAACTGCCTTTTCACACTGCCGTACTTCAAATGTACTAACAGGATGTGAGCCAATCTCAGATACATGCACTGAACTTTGCTACAGGCTTTCCACCAATAAAATTGTATGGATCAGCGGGAATCATGCACGCTAGTTCAGCGCTTAGCTCGTCGTGGCGATGCGGCATTTGACACTTACGAGTTTCTAACGCGCAGGTGGGTGGCGCCCTTACGTGTAATGAAGATATTTTGGTCAGCGCTCAACATCGAGGTCTTTGGCGCTGGTGAGAGCTGAAATTATGTGAGTATGGAGCAGCGCCGGAATTAAAGGGCGGGGGAAATGGGAGATCCTCAACAAAACCCGCTGACCAGCGGCATTGTCTGGCAAGATTCCCACATGCGAATATCAGGGGACATACCCCGCCGGGAATCGAATCCGGATCGCCGTGGTGGGAGGCGAATGGTCTGACCATCATTAGGCCACCGCGGCCCCACTACGTGTAATTGTCAGAACAAAATTGTCTAATACTGTGAGTTAACGGCTTGGCGTATTTATAAATGTCTCGCACCTTTTTAAAGATTCCAAACAGTCTTCCTCATTCTCCATAACGGCACACGCACTAATGACTGTATACTTACTAGAAGGCCCAAATAGCGTCCGTACGCGAGCGATAGTACACGCCAACTAGAGTACTGTACGATGTTGCCGCCCCTTCAGCCAGGGGTAGAAGCTGGCGGTATTTTTCGGTTGCAAGGGGTAGGGGAATGTCGTGCTGCAGCTGGTTGGCAGTGCAGACTCTGGACTTGGGTGCCCCTTCCACGACAGAGGGTAGACCACCCGCAATGCAGTCACCCAACCCCATTTCTCCACTTCTCCCCCGTCGACGCTGCAGTCAACCCTCTCTCGACACTAGCTCTGTTCCTATTACCCCTCCGCCAGACCCCTCGTGGACCTTATCCAGCAGCTTGAGATAGCTTCAGGCACAGAATATTTGGGAATACAGAAGTGAAACAGCTGGTAGGCCAGCGAACTCAGTCACACACGCCAGCTAAATGGCTTCCCTGGCCAGCAACATGGCGGAAACACCTACTGCCAATCAGCGTGAGGCAGCTGCTCTGATAGTCGGCAGTCAGGCCAATAGGAAACCTGCAGGAGCCGAACATACACGGGGCTGGCATCAACAGTCTCGGGCAGCCAATAAGCGGCGAAGTTCGCCAAAACCAAACAAGCCGCCACGTCATTTCGCGTCTGTATTATTATTTAGACTGTGCTTCAGGCTTAGCGTTTGATGCGTGAGAACATCGGAGCAATAAAAGCCAGAGTACCACACTCGGAAAGAAGTTTTCACAGTGAGCCAAACTACTGTGTAAGGTTTTTGTTATAGTCTTTTCCTAAGATACTTTTTAAGCGGTGATTCTAAAATTTTATGTCTGCATAGTATAAAGTAAAGACCGACGCATGCATCTTGTTTAGTACTTAACGGATTCATGTAGTATTTTCGGAGTTACAGCATTCTACAAAAGCTGTTTTTAGTAAATTTTTAGTAATTTTGAGAGGCCCGAAAATCATATTTCTAACAATCGTGCAGAATTTTTTAAAACTATAGAAGCGTAGTTAAATGTGTGTGTATTCTTCGTAAATGAACGTAATTTGAACAAAGTTAAACAGTTTAGCGTAAAAAAAATAAAAAAGGAATACGCTACGCCACCGTCCTTTATCCTTGAAAGAGTTGTGCAATGGGAGCGTATGACTGGATTTAGTTTTTTGGACAAACTCCATCACGTGTTAAAAAACGACATTTAATATTTTGAAAATTTATAAAATATTTCAGAAAACCGCTAATATTTTTACTTTAATCTCAGTAATTTTTAAATTAAAAAAGTCAACGCGGTTTTACACAGGTTTTGGCATAACCCGTATCACTGTTCTTATTTCATTTCAGCAAGTAAGTTGGTTTTCCTTTCTAGTATGAAACAATTTTATGCAAATTTGGACTTTGTCATGCCTTTATACAAAAAAATATTAAAGGTAAACAAAATTCAGTATAGTAAAACATAGTCCCAGTGTATGTCTGCAAAACAATCCATATCTCTGAGAAATATAAAAATTATTAAATTAATTAAATTTTTCTGTGACTCCGCCCTTAATAGGGCTATACACCGGATGCAATTTTCCACGTTTGATGCGCGGAGACAGTGAAGCGATAAGGTTCATCTTTCCACACTCGACGGTAACAACATCGCTTTTATTCTCGGTGCGCCAAACTGGCGTGAAGTGTTTTTCGTACTATTTTTTTCCTATGGGACTTAAAGTGGCGACCCTACAATGTTATTTCTGGAAAATATTTAGTAAAGTCCAACGCATGCTTCTGACGTCGTGTTTTACGAATCCAGGTGGTATTTTTCCAAGTTACAACTGCCTTAAAAAAAGCCGTTTTTCGCCATTTTGAGGGGCCCCAAAAACCTGTTTCTTATAAGCATGTTGCATTTTTAGAATGGTAGATGCCTAGTTTTAACCGTGTGTTCTATCCGTAGATGAACATATTGTGAATACGTTTAGTTGTTTCGCGTAGAAAAGATTAGGCGCGGCACTCTACAACACCGTTGATGCGTCAGGAGCATGAGACTCTTTAAAAAAATCCTCAAAACAGTCTTCTCAGCCCTGTCTTGTTTCTCAACGTTTTTTAAACAGTTGTCAAGGTTTCTCTTGAGGAAGTCACGATCATTTCCTGACGCAACAGCATTTTACGAGACACAGGGTTGACTAGATACGAGCGAGGGTGCAGAAGACACCAGATGGGGCGATAGCACGCTAGGGGTAGCTACCCTCGTTGCTACGGAGATCTGTCCAGGTCTGCCCCTCGTAACCAAGCACTCCCAGGGCAATCCATACAGCTTCCCCCTCTCTTCACATTCACACTGGAGTCAGCCCTGCAGAGTTGACAGCTGGAGCCAACCTGCGAGCGCGCCGGTAACGGGAATCATGCAGTAATATTTTATATGCCTCATCTGTTCGTAGAACGATGTTTTCATATGCTTATGTAGGACGTTAGTGACGGCATGTGAATCACGCATTCTTCATTAATGCAACTATCCAAAATTTATGCTAATTTTACTATAGTTATTTTTCTGCTCCTAAATGACAGCAATTATCAAAACATTGTTGCACAGTTTTGTTAAAAACGGTGTATAATTTACTAACTAGTTTTGCCCAGCCAAAATACAAAATGGTTTCAGCTAATTATGCAGTAAAGTAAATTCTCATTAATTACCAAAATTCGCCGAATCAATTCAAGTTTTCGTCGAGAAAACTACATAATACAAGCAATTTTTAACAAAATTATGCCACAGTTTTTCGATATCTGGTCTCGTTTAGGAATAACAGAATAATCATCGTGAAAGTATGAGTGGACGTCTTTAGCGCGTCCCACGCTTTGAAATGCGAAGCAGGTAAGGGCGAGACAACGTGCACATCACGCCTCATCCTAGCCTCTAGGCGCATGACACTGAACTGATCTACAGTCTTCTCTCCGACATGTGCCTTATCACTTTGTGACGTAATAGTAAAGATAAATGTTTACTGTACACGCCTATAACCTACAAAAATTTTGCACCAAAATTCTCATTCTCAAAAAGAGCCGCAAAAATACCCTTTTTCGCCGTTAGAAAATATGATTTAAAGAGTACATATTTATTTATCTTTACAATATCAAAATTGAACAAAACGGCTGGTTTACAATTTGTCATGTACAAACAGAGCCACAAACGAAGTACACTTACAAAGGGAAATAAACCATTGGAAAAATAATAAAATTATTTAGAAGGACTTACTTAAATATTTGTTTACATACATAACATATTTAATATTAAAACACAAGACGATAAATGCACAGGAAAAAAATAGTGCAGTCAAATAAGTGACGGCTCTGCACAAAGGCAAGCTACCAATAACCACGAAGCAAAGCTGCAGATGTGCAAGTGAGGCACTGACACAAATTGGTGCAAAATTATTGTTCTCCAAAAATCAGATGCCCTAAACGTAACATTTGGACCTGTTATACTGAATACCAGCAAACAGTGAAGTTTCCTCACGATAAATCAGTGTCACTGTGAGTAGGCATGTTAACGGTCATTTGAAATGTTACATTTCACAGTTAATATTGACAAAAATTCGCAAATTTTTGTATGCAATTTTACGCTGAACACTTAATTTTTTTTATGTAACTTATATTTAAAAGTAGGCCAACGAAAACTAAATGATTTCATCACTGCGTGGACACAAACACGGCACTCAGAATCTGTAATACTAGGTTTGGCAGAGTAAAAATATATATTAAAAATGTAACGTTTAAAAAAAAATATTATCTTCAAAGTATTATTTGTGAAGTAAAAAATTCAAAATCTTGGTTTACGACAAATTATTAAATGTATAGGGTCCTGAAATTTTTTCGTTTTCTTTCGGGTACAAGTCGGAGTTCACCAAGTGTAGACCTAAGTTCGTGTCTCTTTCGCGATTGTCCCCGGACATATCATACACCACCTAGAGGGCGCTGCGCCAATAGCAAAGAAGCAGCTAAATGCAGGACCAATCATGTGGCTTCACCTTGTCAGCGAGCAACCAATACCAATAAGGAGCGATTGGCTTCTTGGGTAGACTGCTATTGTTGGAAACTATCCAGTGAGCGTGCGAACTTTTCCGGTCTCTACAAATATCTTTATTTAGTTTTATTTATTTATTTAATTGCATTCCTTCAAGTGAGTGAGAGATTTTGGTCAGCGCTTAACATCGAAGTCTTCAGCGCTGGTGAGGGGTGGCATGAGGTGAGTGTGGAGCGACGCCGGAATGAAGGGGCGGGGGAAACGGGAGATCTCCGAGGCATCGTCCGGCACGATTCCCACATGCGAAAATCCGGGGACCAACCCCGCCAGGAATCGAACCCGTATCGCCTTGGTGGGAGGCGAGAGGTCTGACCCCTCGGCCACCGCGATCCCTGCATTCCTTCGAGCCTATAAGTATGGCAAGAGCCATAAGACTATGGGACATGTCAATTGTACAACCAAGAGCATAGGCCTTTATACATAGAAAACACAAAATAGCACAACCTTACAATGTCACACCTGGTACATCCTCTTTACTATATCAGTTCAATTGACTTTCGAAAACAACATGCAATACTGACTATGTTTATGGAAATAAACTTCAAATCATAATTTAGGCTATGCTTTATTGTTTATATTGTTTTTGCGACAATTATTATTTTAAGTTTAAACGAGAACAGATATAAAAATATCTGTTTGGCATAAAAGTGATTAAGTAAATATTCATTGATTTTACTAGCGTATTTTCCAGTGGTTTTTCACAGATTCAATTAATTGCATTTGTTTTGTCTAGAGTACGTGCAAACCACTGGTTTATTATTGAAGATTCACTTAACCGGATTTACAATATACGCCTGCTTTTCGCGAAAAGGTTTGTGCAAATATCAGATTGTAATGAATAACGTGACCGTTCGCGGATCTCTGTGGTTATCGGCTTCGTCTCTTCGCGAGCAGATGTTTCTCATCTGTTTCGCCATTGGCTGCAAGGTTACTACATCACTAAACATCTGTGGTTCACAATTATATCCCCAACAGAAGACTTGTCATCACACCGTCACTGGAGTAGACGTTTATTTATTTCGACTTTTCAGTGACTGGACAAGAATAAGGGTTAACTGCATTTTCTTACACTTAACCAGTTATTATAATAATGTATTATACTAACAGAAACTAATGCATTTATAGTCATGCGAATAACATCTTAAAATATTATGTAATTATTATAAAAGTAATGTAAGTTTTATTTAATTTTCGGTTGATTAAAATTATAATTGAAAAAATTTTTACAACAGTGAATATCACTGCTACTGATATAATTGCAATAACTTGTTCAGTAATATAGCTAACCATTCAACTTCGGTAACCAGCCACAAATAAATCAACATTTTAAAAACTTTGCTGGCAGTAACGGAATTAATAATTTTAAAATTACGTATTGTGTAATATTCTGCTGCACGTGAGAGTAAAACATTCGAGGAGTCGTCTGTTCGTGATAATTTCAAATAAAGCCGAAACCTCTACTGTGGACCAAATGTTTGACACGCTGTCGCGACTAATATCACAAATACGCAAAAAAAAAAAATACTACGTAGGTTATATTAAAATTTGCTAACACACACAAAATATCGTTCATTAACGAGCAGGCATTGTGTTAAGTTCGAAATTAAGCAGATTAACTTCTGTCAGTTGTTTCGTCAAGCCTTAACAGTAACTTTAAAACCACGTATTAATGAAATCAAATTAAAAAAAGAGGATTATTTCTAATCCAACAAGACGCTTAGGCCGTGTTCCGAGTGGTACTTTTAGTTGTCGGAGTGGTTATTTACTAAACTCATCACACGTGACGAAACCCGTTCAGTCAGAATGTCGACGTGTAATCATTAGTGCTTGTCCGGAAAGCTTTTGCCAATTTTATTTCATTGCCTTGTGTTCACATTGGTCGCTCTGCTTCATGCTTATTGGCAACGTATCCTTGATCACATACGTCTCTCATTTGACGCACCAAATTACAGTAATGTTATTGTTAGGGACCCATGTTTTTCGCGAAAAAGAATCTTGTCCCAGTTTGTTTCAGTGTCTTACGTGCACATCTGCAATGCTGTTTCATGTTTATTGGCAGATCCGTACCTGATTTCACTGAGCCATTTGCAATAACGTTCCTGCAACACCACACGTCTGTGTTTTGCCTGTAGAACCCCATGGCTAGAGACACTGGAAAATCGCGGGAATAGTTGACTATTTGCTAGGTTCCAACATGCTGTACTATATAACACTAAATGTTTTGTATCTATATTGGCTATCGTTAATTTGAAGCATTGTCTCTCTCTACAGCAGGCCCAGTTAGAACTGTACAGCTCGCACACACAGCGTGTGTGATTCGCCACAAAACTGTCCACACGTGTTACTGTTAATATACTATACTTTATTGGAGACTATGCTAAATATTTTGGCGATTTTCCAGTGTCTCTACCAATGGTTCATGAGAGTTAAAATATCCAATAATTAACCACGAAGCAGAGCTGCAGATGTGCACGTGAGGCACTGAAACAAAGTGGGGTGAAATTCTTTTCGCGAAAAACAAGGGTCCCTAGCTATTGTGATACCATACATCTGTGATTCACAGCCAGTAGCGTATAAGAGGCTAGGCATTAACAAATCACACAACCTCAATAACAGGTCGAATTGGCTGATTACTTTATGCATATCATGCCCAGAGTGTATAGTCGAATTTATTACTGCTTCCCCTGAATAGCAACCACGGCACGCCACTGCTCTTGACAAAATTAAAAAAAAATTTTAATTAGTATAATATTTATTGTTTTATTCCGAAAACTGCTAAAACAGCACTATTTTGCACCTTGGAAACCAAATTTTCCCAGCTTTAAGGTGTTCAAATGTGTTAAACATAAAAATGTTATATTTTTTACGGAAAAAAAGTAGTAGAAAAACTCAGTGAACAACTTATGTTATTTTTAAAAAATTGCTGAATTTGTGACTTTTTATCGTGCGTATTTTCGATTTTTTATATTTAAAATATTACGTCGTCGGTTCATAAATGTTAGATTACGTAGCCAGTGGTATGTTATTTCTCTATGAATTATTTCAGTTGAGTAAGTCAGTTGTCCACTATTTGCATGGCAGTAATTTTAACTTTGACGCACCACTACGTGTAAATCATACGATCTAAAATTGTTTCGTAAGAGGAAATTGTACTCACAAGTACCGTCTATAAAACTAACACTATTTCATGAAAATGTAAAATTAAAATTTTAAACCACTTTAACACCCTTAAAGGGGTGGCCGGTGTTAATTATATTCTCAGGTTAACCCCCGCCACCCATTTATTTTTAACACAAATCTAGGCTACGTCACCAGTAAGAATGTAATCAGAGATGATGGTTCATCGCGGTAAAACTTGACTGTTTGCTGGGTTTCAACGCACATTCAGCTTTCTCTTGTACGTGGAGCTGTTACCCTATTTGACTGAGTCAATAAAAATCCCGTTATTGTCATATTTGATGCCTGATATATAGAGATAGGAAATTTCGCAAAAAAGATTTTTGCAGCACTTTGTTTCAGTGCCTTACGTGCGCACCTGCATCTCGGGTTTGTGGTCAGTGATTGAATGCTGTAACACCCAGCGTGTGGAGGTTAAACCCGCAAATCACAGACGTGACGTGTGGCAGTTCATCCGTGTACTGATTGGCGCAGTCAAATGAATAACAACTCTGCACTAAAACACTCTGCCAATATCCATGAAGTTGAGCTGCAGGTGTGCATGTAAGACACTGAAACAAAGTGGGGCAAAAATCTTTCCAACAAAAATTCCCGTCCCTACTGGTATAGGTCTGCAGACAGCTACGTTCCGACAGAAGTATGTCACCGAATCATATATATTGCAAGACACTGCAGTGTTTTCAAGGGTATGTTGGCACAAAACATTTTCGCGATATTACATCATCTCTAGTGATACTATGTTTCAACTCTCACATATGTTGGGATTCTACCAGCACATCACAGACGTGTGGTGTCGCAGTAAACTTAGGCTACTGTCATTGGTACAGTCAAATGGGAGACGTCACTTCACAAAGACACGCAGCCAATTACCATGAACCAGAGACGCACGTGAGGCACTGAAACAATACCGGGGCAACATTCTTATCGCGGAAATTACCTGGCGCTGCTCGTATGACAGCTCACGACGAAGCAGCGTGCCCTAGGGCTGAGGTACAGTACTGGCGAGGAGCTACAACACAAGGACTGGAGACTGCAGGTACAGCACTCACCTGGAGGCGGACAGCGTGGACGCCATGGCCGGGGGCGGCGGTGCTGGGGCGGCGGGCTGTGGTGCTCTGGCCCGCCGCCGGCAGCAGTAGTGCGACATGGCAGACGACGCCCCTCCTCTTGCCCCTATCCCCTCTCCGACCACCTCGTATCGACCCGATGTCACACAAGACTTTGCGCGCGCGCCAACAGTCCCCTTCCTACCCCCTCTTCATTCCTGCCCCATTTTACCATCCCCCTCGTTCTCGAACGTATTCCTCCACCCTTCTTCACTCCACAATCTCTTCCCTTGGCTTCACTTTACTGCGCAGGTTGCCTTCACTGTACAAGTTCCGCCAACACACGAAAAACTGCAGAAAGTTTAATTTTACTTGTAGGTTTATTAATTAACAAAAATCAATTACATTTGCGTTTCTTAATGTAGTAACACCTAAAGCGATATACTTTTTTATAACTCACTAGTATTAAACGGCTTCGCACGATCGTGATAAAGTTACTGTCCTTTCGTAAGTTGTAACGTATTTTCATGGAGTGAGGTTTTACCGGGTGTAAGTTTTTGCAAATGATTACAAAAGTGTTAGACATGGTTAAGGTTAATTCTACTACCGATTAGAAAGATCAATGTTATAAGTTTGGCACAGGGAAAATTTAAGCCACTTGAGCGCTGGTATCGCTAGTGCACCAAACTTACCAATCACAGAGCTTTCCTGAATTTTAAGTTACATTAAGTTGATAATTTAAAATGTGAAATCGGTTTCTTTTCACTTTAAAATTAAATTAAATGACTAATATAATTTCCAAGTTTATATAAATTTAATTTTACTACAGTTTCTTATTTATCTGGTCTCTTAGCGATTGAAGCGAAACCAGTGGCAGAAATTTTCTCTGTGCCAAGCTCTCCCATTAGAAAACGTATTTTCTTTCTAACCTGTAGTAGAATTAACCTTAACATAGGTATGCTGATAAATACATAAAACTATTATGGAGGTATATATACATATATACAATACACACACATATATATCATAAGTAGAGATGATGGTTTATCACAGGAAAACTAGTCTGTTTGTTGGATTACAACAGATGTACAGCTTACAAGACGATTACTGGCTTCAGCTTGTATTTGGATCTGTTACCCTATTTGACTGAGTCAGTAAGAATCCCGATATCGTAATATTTCATGCCTGTTATTGGTCTGCAGACCAGAAGTATATACCGAATCATATATGTTGCAAGAAACTATAGAGTTTTCGATGGTGTGTTGGTTCAAAACATTTTCGCGATATACCGTGAACTCTACTCATAACAAGGATGACTTTCACTAAGCATACGTAGGACAATGAACTTTAGGTGTATTTTAGCGGTTGAATTGGTGGCGGATTCTGAGAACAGAGCATTTTAACTCTCCTGTTTACAACAGTGTTTGCAAACATGCTGCAGACAGGCTGAGGGTGTTTGCTCGTTTCTGGCAACCGAGGCAGGACGGTTACATGGTTTGTTCACAGGATGTTTACCTTTACCATTATTTCCAGTTTTATCTGGAACTAATAGGAAATTAAAATAAACTGAAATGATGCGTAATATGGACGGGACTTAAGTTATTTTGAAAGAAATGACGCAACATTAATTTTTAATGCTATGCAGATAAATAATTAAATTTCTTTACAATTTATTTCGTTAAAAATAGTGACAACAGTCTATTTTCCAACAAACGTATTCGGGAAGAAGTGTTTTCCTTTGCCTATGCAGTCCTATTCTGTTCCTGGTAAGGCATTACTCCATGTTGGTAGCCATTTATATTCACTGAAATATTGCATTTATTGATTTCTTGTAAAAGCTAACAGTTTTCACAAACTCTTGCTAACAGCTTGTGAACAATTCAACCGCTAAAATACGCCTAATTTTGGCCCAGATTGTTTCAGTGCCTTACGTTCACATCGCTCCGATGTTACCAAGAGTCAAACGCGGAAATATGAAAGCGGAACCCAAGACTCTTCAAACTAGTCAAGAGCCTATCCTAGCAGTGTCGCGAGGAAATCCCCGGAAGTGACGTAATCACGACTTGAGGGAGTGTCGAGCGTGGTCAGAAAGAATGAAAAACGGGGCGGTGGTCGTTGCGTTTGTACTTCTCGGCGGTCGCAAGTTGTGACTCTTGTGCGCGGAACAATGGCGCCTTGCGCTGACAAAACACGCCGTTTCGTCATGCGTCAACCGTCGACAATGTCTCCCCCCTCATACCCTTCCCCCAACGTCCCCCTTGCACCTCACCAAGGGGCCGAGGAAGTATAGGTTGTTTACTAAACTCTACTTCATCGCCAAGGACAAAGCAACAGTGAAATGAAGTTTGCCCTTCCAGGTCCAGTGTAGACGATTGACAATTGCTCCAATACGAATTTACTTGTGGCTAGAGCACAGACTAAATAGTGATACAGACGCGGAATGACGTGGCGGCTCGTTTGGTATTGGCGAACTTCGCCTCTTATGATCTGCCAGAGGCTGTCGATACCAGCCCCGGGTCTGTTTGGCTCCTGCATGTTACTACAGGTTTCCTATTGGCCTGGCTGGCGATTATCAGGGCAGCTGCCTCACGCTGATTGGCGGTAGGTGTTTCCGCCATGTTGCTGGCCAGGGATGCCATTTTGCTGGTGTGTGTGGCTGAGTTCGCCTTCCTACCGGCTATTTCACATCTGTATTCCTAAATATTCTGTGCCTCAGCATATAGTGCACTCGGTTTCTTACATGTGGCTTGCCAGACTTGTGTAATTTGTCCACAACTGTGGTCTGTAAATGGTTTATGTAGTCATCATCGACCACCGAGTACGTATTTTGTTGGTAGGGAAAGGAATATTTCGAAAGTTCAGCAGCCTGCAAGAATCCATTGTCCTATGCATATTCAAGCCCCGTCTATTCGTTCATTGTCTGCTGTTCGAGCGAGTAGCCGTTAGTGGACAGTTAGTCAAGGCTAGCATGAAGACCACGTGAACTCGTGACGTAATGATCTCCCAATCCATTGGTTGCAGTAACTGAGAAGGCACACAACGATAACCGTGTCTAAAGGCCGGTTAAGAAGCCGTGTCAGTATTTCAGGTGCATGTATGCAACCCGCGTTAACTTAAGAGGGTGTGATACATAATTCAGCGCTAAAGCATTAATCTATAACTGTAGGTTCCTCGAAGCTAACTTGCGAAAATTAAACAATTGCAATCCTAGACAATAGTTTTAGCAAACGTTTCAAACAAAATTAAGTGTTACGAATTTCTGGGTCACAATCTCTGACGCCGGAACCTCGTGCATTTAACTGCGGCGCAAGAGATCACGCGAAACGAATTAGTAATTCTGAATAAATATGTACTCATAAAGTTGGCAAATACCATTATCTAGGATTGACATTGAGTATGTTATCCATATTGACTTCCAAAAAAGCGTAGAAATCAATTGACGTTTTCAGCGTTTATTTATCTACCACGCACTCTTAATATAATTCAAGGATAATTTTACGTTAACTATAGCAATAAGAGTGTTACACATATCAACATAATCTTCGAGTTTTACACGAGACAGAGTCGTTCTTATTTTCGCTGTGTTTGCCAAGAGTGGTAGGTTCAAATTTTACAAAACTTTTTTTATTACGTTGATAACGTAACCGTTTGGTATACTTGATTTCGCAGAATGCAGCGAAAATAGAACGACTCTGAAGATAATGTTGATATGTGTAATACTCTTATTGCCATAGGGAACGTAAAATTAGTCTTTATTTATATTTGAATTAATACGGGTTGCGTACATGTGCCTGAAACACTGACACGGTCTCTAAAGTTCACAAAAATATTTCTGCACAACTCTGTTTCAATGCCTAGAAGCAGTGAGTGGTTTTTGGTTAAAAGAACGTAGCAACAACTTGTTTCAGTGGCTTACTTGTTTGTACTCCTACTTCGTGGTTATTGGCAGCTTGGCTATGTGAAGATGCGTCGTTCTTTTAACTGTGGAAGTCACAATGTGGTCACTGCAACGCTACATGTCTGTGGTTTGCGGTTGAACCCCAAGACGCGGAGAGTTAAGCCAGGAACACACTATCCTTTATTTTCCACTCAATTACTTTACTTATTTCTGTTCATAAACATCGATAGCGATTTTATACCACAATTATGTAGCAAAACTTTTGTGTTGCGTACACAGTATCACTGTTTACTCACAACTTTCGATTTATAAAAAAGAAAAATATGTTTGTGATGTCGGTTGCTACAATCCATAAAGCATAACTGTAGAATTTCCAATGCCTATTTCACAAATAAGACACGAATGTGACTCCCAAGTTTGTTACATTATCTTATATTATTTAGTTTTTTGATAACTCCGACAGCCGTTGTTTAGCAGTAAACAAAAATTATATTTCTATTCAAATCGCATTGAGAACCCTGCTTGCATACGCGCCGTAGCTGTATGTATGCATTGCTCAAGCGCGTGAGCAAACACTACGATGTAAAATAGGACGGGCTATATTTGTGAAGTTAGGTATACAGAATTATGTCTGGAACCAGCGTAGTTGTGGTACACATTGTCGTAGTACTACTTGCACAGAATTAGGTACGGAATTCTATAATGAATTATGGATAGTGTGTACCAGGCTTTAGAAACATCCATTCACTGAATATGAACGAGAATTGCACATTTGCGCGTAACGTATTGAAAGAAGTTGTTGCAAAATCCTTTTCGTCAATAATCAGGATATTCTAGTTATTCGACATGCGATAATGCGTGTCCCTAGCAGTAGCTATGTTCTTATGAAAAGGTTAACCTGTGCACTCACAAATACATTAACTTGCCGAAGTGCTGTAATCAAGACATATTTTCCTGTGATCATTACTTGGCACGAAGTTGCGTCTTGTAACCAGTAAACCAATGGGCTTTACGTCTCGCCAGCGAGGTCATTACAGACTTTAACACACAACTTGGTACAATGACAGGATATGGGAGAGGAGTCGACCATGGTCTTTGGTTTGGAAACATCCTGGAGTGATTTTGGGAAACCATGGAAAACCGAAATTAGGAAGTCCTGAGACGGAGATCGAACCCAGTACCTCCCGAATGCAAGCCCAACGAGTCACCGTTGCGTCACATCACTCGGTTTAATTATATTCATTAAAAAGTCCTCTTCGCGTGCAACACTTCATTGATCTGGGGCAGCGACTGTATTGGTTCAACGGATTTACTACCACGACTCGTGCGTTCTCGTGGAGAGCACGGAAACACCCGAATACATTTCACACGTCTCGATCACTATTTTTCCTGCGCAGCAGGTGAGGTTATGTATAAGTAGGGCCATGAACTTTTCGCGAAAAGAATTTTGTCCCATTTTGATTCAGTGCCTTACGTGCACATCTGCAGTTCTGCTTCGTGATTATACGCAGTGTTTTTTTTTTTAAGTGACATCTCGCATTTGACTGTGTCAATACAAAAAGGTTACCGCAACAGCATATGTCTATGATTTGCGGGTAGAATCCCAAGACACGTAAGAGTCAAATCATCCAGTCACCGACTGACTATAAAGCAGAACTGCAGGTGTCCACATAGGTCACTGAAACAAACCGGAGCGAAATTCTTTTCACGAAAAGTTCATGTCCCTATGTATGAGTAGGGTTTGTGGCAACCGCGAGAATATTTTAAGCCAATATATTCACCAATTCTGTGTATTGTCCTGCAGCTTATATGATTGGTCGATGTTAGTTGCATGATCAAGTAGTTTACAGGCCAATCACAGACTAGACGTTCACTCGTAACGCACCAGAATTAGCATTATGGCCCAGTCAAAGTAGGAACTCGCCAGTAACTAAATAAGAAAAGAGTTGAAAACGAAAACATAACATTGTTGCCTAGTAAATATTGCACTTTTCGTCCCACGTTAAACTACCTTCATTGTTACAAGTACGCCACGGAGTTGTAGATGGAAGGAGGTAAAAGTACCGAGTCGCGGACCGAATACGCGACCTCAAGATCTCGCCGTTGCGCCGAACACGCGACTGAGCGCATAAAAACTGACGCACTTTGCAGGACGGTTGTTGAGTTGCGCACGCGTGCTTCGCGCCACAAGAGCGTAAAAACGCACGTACCTGCCCGTTGTGGGTTTCCCCGCTCACCTGGCCTGATATATCGAGCTCTTGGGACTAGAGGGAAATCCCCTTCGAGTTCTCCTGCTAAACAGACCCCTGGGGAAGCCGATCTTTGCCGAAGGATCCCGAATCACGGCTCCACAGCAGTGTTGTAATGTGTGAGATTCACAGAATGTTGTGTAGAATGAATGCCGTTGTGGAATCTGTCTGAAATGCTCAATAAGAATATATATATATATATATATATATATATATATATATATATATATATATATATATATATATATATATATATATAATGGATAAACGGATATCGCTGAAATATTCTCCGTGTTAAAATATATATGTATACCAAATTTAATGGCAGTGGGTTGAATATCATATAAATTTATGTGCTACAGCGACGTCTAGTAGAGAACTTGCGAGTTAGAACAAAATGGCTAGCATAACATCATTTTCGATGAAAAAAATACATACATGTACAAAGTTTCATGGTGATCGCTCAAACGGTGTCGAAGTTTATCGAGCTCATACATACATACATACATGCATGTATACATACATGGTCTACATACATACATACATACATACACAGCCTACATACATACACAGCCTACATACATACATACCAACATCCATCCATATACATATAATATTGTATGAGTTATTCATATATCATCATGCACGTGATCTTACGAATTATAGTAGAAAATTAAAGTGAAAGCCTCAATGTGAAAATAATGAATATCTTTTACCCTATACCTTATAATTTCATTCGGGAAGACCCGATTTGATCCCTGACTCCTGCCATCCTGATTTCAGTTCTCAATGGTTTTCCGAAATTGCTCCAGATGAATGCTGGGATAGTGCCTTAGCATAAGCCATGGCCGATTCCTCTCCCAGTTTCTGTCCTTGTGTAATTTTTCGTGTAACCGTCTTCAATGATCTCGCTGTCGACCAGACGTAAAACTTACACAAAAAAAACTAAACACTCTCGTAGTTTTAATCATAACTGGCCGTTATTTCACCGAAATTTCCCATCGGCCATACCTCAGGAACCATTTTACTTTTCACGAATGTTAAACAGTTTTTGGGTAACCTTCGTAAATCGAATGTTACAGTTTTATTTAGCATATGTGTTTCAATATAAATATCTGTGATCAGCTTTCTTTTCCGTCAGTTCTTATACATGTTTCGTACATTTGTTTTCATGTCGACCCGTGACCATTTTGAGATATCAACCCTTAAATCAGCCGAAGTATATTTTTGTCGGGTGTTTACTTTCGAAGGTCTTCAGAAGCCTGCAGTGTGGAAGCGCGGTGGTGTTCCAAAGCAAGTTACAATGGATCAGATAATAAATACGCTTTAAGCACGTGTCGTTAAGAAAGTGTGATAGATAATTAAACGCTGAAAAATCTAATCGAAATCTACACGATTCTGAAAGACAGTATGGGAAAACTGCAACACAACAATCATAGATAGTGATAATTGCCAACTTCTCGAACAAACATTTGCCCAGAATGATGCATTTGTTAAGCATGATTTCTTCACTGAAAAAAATACTTACTGGTCATCACTAAATATTTTGTCTTTTTTTTTTTTGGTGACCACTAAAAATGTTTCCTGTCCACAATACAATTTTGCAGTGACTACAAAAAAAAAATTAGTAACCGCTACAAAAAATATTTCGTAAGGTCCATATCAACGAAAATCGTTTTTTCTATGTTGCGCCTCTATTGATTGTACGATATTTTGGCGTCAGAGATTGTTCTTCAGATAAATGTTACTCGAGAATCATTTTTGCTCGCAAAGTTGGCAAAAATTATTGTATAGGATCGCCGTGTTTTTTTTTTTTTTTTTTTTTTTTTTTTTTTTTTTTTTTTTTTTTTTTTTTTTTTTTTATTTTTTTTTTTTG